>JAWWMK010013432.1:0-22490 GCA_035047105.1 Galeopsomyia nigrocyanea
GGGGGGCGTTTATTTACTACGATGCGCATGTAAAATTAAATGTTCGTTGCAAAATTAACGCGTTTGACAGTTTGATATGATTTTCAAATGTGTCTTTCAAATGTACCAAGTTTCAATAGATAATAACTTTTTTGTTTTTGTTTGTTACAGGTGAGTTCTGATAAATCGTGCTGATGTGTATACGTGAGTGTGAAATTATATTCACGATTTTGTGTAAACTTTCAAAATATTCATTTTCATTACTAAATTGCAGAAAATCATTGTGTTTCTTTGATATGGGCATACGGTATCGTTTTTTCTTTTATAGTTCGAGCGTGCGTTATTCCTTCAATTCCGTTATTGGAAAAAATAATACGAGGATTAGTCTGATGAATGCGTACTAAAAAGCCATAGGATAATCTGCAATCAATTTTCCTTATCTCTTTCTCTTAAATTCCTCCATCTGTTCTTTTCAAAGGTTGTTAAAAATTTAAGCGGATTTCAACACTTACAGTGGACGTTATACGGGACCGGAATATAATCCCTTAATCGATTTTCTAAAAATTATATTCCATTGAGACTTATAAGGAATGCATTCATGAATCTGAAATTGACAGAGTTCGGCGTGTCGATTCAGTACAGTATTAGAATTCATTAGAAAGTCGAACCGAAGTGGACAGATGCTTGAAGTTTGTTAGAATCAGGCGTCACGCGAGGACCGCAGCTAGTGACTTTGCGAACTCGTGACTTCGGAACGCAAAGACAGATTTCAACGAAACTTGGTGTATCGACTCTGAATAGCATTAAAATTCGTTAGAAGTTCCTTTCAGTTGTTCAGATGCCGATAAACGTACAAGTATTCAGCAAGCCATATGTCCGTCAGTGATCTAACATCTGAGCTCCGCTGAGTCTGACAGAAAGTTTGACAAAGATTTTACTTTATTATAGACAAGTAAATACCTACTCCCTAATTTCAAAGTCTACTATACAAAAAAAAGTCGCCGGATAAAAATGTCGGAAAAAGAGTTTCTACGATAACTTTTTTTTTTGCATTCATAGCTAAGTTTTCAGAAGATTTATGAACACGAGAAATGGCGCGAAGAATTAAAATGACGACGGTACGTAATGGGATTAAAGCTCGCCATACAAACTAATGCTCCGCCGCGAAAGCGAAAGAAGTTTGCAAATTGTCGTGACAAAGGAGGTAAAACAATTTTCCTTGGCGCATATATACATACATACCACGTGTGTGTATATATTACGGCGCTCGCGGTGCATTTGTAAATAAGAGCAGCAGCAGCAGGAGTAGCAGAAGTATAGCACGAGAAAGAGGTAAAATAATCTCCATAGGGTTATATGGCGCGAGATGGAAAATGCAAAATAATGCGTGAGTATGTGTATGCGCGCTCGCACGAATTTATTCTCCGTGGCTTTTAAGGTTATCCACTTTCGAATGAAATTTTCCCTCCAACTGATTCGATATCAATTTACGAGCTCGCTTTGTACAATCGTTTTAAGTTCCAGCGATAATGAGATACTCAAGCGGCAGCACTAATTAAGCCGTTTATCGTTTTCAATTATACGGATAATAATAACGTAAGGTTTCCAAGCATATCACACGTAATTCGATATTCCGGCAATTCACCAAAATAGCGATACAGCAACATCTACATCGAAGGCCTGATAGCACTTTGCGATATTGAACGCGCGTTTCGCGCCGAGAGAGAGAGAGAGGTATAAGCGATCGAGGCGAAAAAGCTCCCAAGCAATTCGCGCCGAGCGCTGCGGAGAAAACATCTCTCCAATAATGCTCGGATTATAGCAAACGATATAGCCGCGTAGCCGCCGAGGAAGAGTCGCGAGCGCGTGTGTGCTACGTACGCTTCGAAAGTGTATGTATATATATATACACGAAAGTCGTAGTATTACGTAAGCCCCGATGTAAATGAGGTTGAGAAAACGAACGGGAGAGAAAAGTCGCGCAGCCCCGCCTTGGGAGTAGCACATTTGCCAAATTATTCTCCCGAGCGTACGCGTTAGCCCCTTCGGGAGGGCCGCTTCGCGATTAAAGCCGCATGTACTTTGTAAGCCGCCCATACTACTACTCCGTTTTTTTTTTGCACGCAGCAGAGAGTAAAAGCCTTGCGTATAATGCTACTACTACTAGTACTACGCGCGCGCGCTACTCGTTAACTGCTTAATTGCGTTTTCAAACTCTACGTATTTTACCGACTCGATTATTTCCCCCCGAAAAAGCAATTGGGAACGAGCTCTCTCTCTCCTACGCGTAGTGGTATATTTACGAGTACTTCGCGGATAGTGTAGTTACGCCCATCAAAGATGCATCGTCGCTGTGCAATTGATACTCGGGGAAAAAAATCATTAAAGATGAAAAATAATTTAAAGAAAAAACAAACCGTGAGTGTTATATTCTCTCTCTCTCTCCCTCTCTCTCTCTCGAATTGAGTAGGAAATCAAAATTGCGCGAGCGAGAGAAAATCAACATGCAGCTGTACGCTGGGCGGGGGGTAAGATCTTGTCCGTCCACGCGTACTACTCGTTGAATATTCACGAGGTCAGCTCTCCGGCTATGCCAGAAATGGAATAGATCGCGCACTGCGGGATTCACATTTCTACCTTTTTTATTCGACCTCCCTGGCTGTTGCTCTTATACTTCTTCCTTTTATTTTCTTCTTCTTTGTTGTTTTAGTGTTTGTTTGTTAAAGTGGAAGCTAAAGGCTGAAATTACTGCTGAATAAGATCGGAATTTTCTTGAATTAGTGTTGTGAGAAATATTGTGTCCTGTCAATGATTGTATCGGAAGTATTATATGATATTTCGTGATTCATAAAAAAATTCATGCAACTCGAATTTGATGTACATTTTGCAATAGAATATACGTGACGTGAATAAATATTTCAGAATTTAGTTTCATTTCGAACCTCCATGTAAAAATTCGTTGTTATTAGTTGCACCGCAACCCCTCTTTTTTTTTATATTTCGCAGTGCGGAATTCGTGCTCCATACATAAATAACTTTCAAAAATCCATTCTGTTACTTTGGAATATAATTCAATCGACGGATTTTTCGTTTCGCAGAAAAAATAATAGATGGATACCACCAGCAACTATTTGTTCAGGCGTACATTCAAAATTCCGAATTGGAAATTCCGTGAAATTGAAATGTTTCTGTGGAGTAACGCAAACGAACGAAAAAAAAAGCCTGCGAAAAAAGATGCGTGCGAAAAAAAAATACTAGTCTATTTACCATGTATCCCGTACAAACATAAAATACAATTCTGCAGAAGAGCGAACATTATTCTTCACAGCGAGGGCAACTTTCAATCCCCAGAGGGCCGTGAGTAGCTGATAGTACAGCTCTTGCAGGCCGTTCGCGCACGACTCAGCGAGCCGTGCGTAAACGTTTAATTACGCGCGTGAACGCAGCCGTTTACACGCAGGCAGGATACGTTATATGCATGCAAGCTCTCTCTCTCTCTCTCTCTCTCTCTATCTCTCTCTCTCTCTCTCTCTCTCTCTCTCTCTCTCTCTGCTTATACGCCCGCGTTGACGGTTATCGTGGTCTCTCTACGCAGCGAAAAGTCACAAGAGCTGATGGTGGTTCGCTCTCTCTGACTATGTGGCTAAATGGAAAATCGATTTCGCTACTGGCCCACTTTCCTCATCGTTTGCTCATGTGTAACGTGGATTTTGTTTTGTTTTTTTTCCTCTTTTTTTTTTCTCACTGATATAGTCCATTACGTGGTTTACGGTGCTTTGTTCTGACGATGAATGGTTTTTTTCAGTATAATTTGGACGGAAATTCGATTTATTATTTTTTATCATTAAAAATGTTTCAAGAACTATCAGTGATTCGAAAAAAAAAACTCTCAACCCATCTGCATATTCAACGTCGAAAAAAAATCAGACAAACAGTACAAAAAAATAGACTTCTACATATTCAACGTCGAAAAAAAAAATCACACAAACAGTGCAAAAAAATAGACTTCGAAAACGCACAAGAGTGAAACAAAAAAACAAAGCAAACATTTGCCGAAGCATCGAATGTCAAATGAGCTCCATCGACCCTAACTTTCTCTCGCTCCTTTTTTTTTTAACCATACGACGCGCGGCGCCGAACTTTCGAGTGTCGGCCCCGAGCAAACACAGGAAAATGCGGGCGAGCCAAGTGCAAGCTGTAATGCCGCACCGGTCGCGCTCGACGCTTTAATTGGCTCGTCTCGTCAATTCACATCTCGCTCTCTCTTTCTCGCTCTCTTTCGTCGTTTTCTTCTTCGCACACTGTCTTCTCGTTTTCTTTTTCCTCTTCCTTTGTGTCTCTTTTTAAAACGAGTCGCACTTCTATTTTTAGAGCCACGTTCGCGGTTAATTGGAGTACTAAATTTTCTTACGCGGAAAGATGCGACGCAGTATATAGTGACGAGCAAGATCAGACGACGAATAAAAAAAAATCATGATATTCATTAAGAAATGGAATCAATTAAAAGTGTGCGGGTTGTTTCACCAAGTTATTCGACTTTTCGAACTTTCTGGAAGATTGACACTTCGGCAGTTATCCCGAAAGTAATTAAAGCGGGGGGGATATCAACCAAGATTGCAAGTGAAAATCCAATCGATGTAAAAACTTCGACGCGAAAAGTTAAAACGTCACTGTTTAATCTTTCGTCATCCGCTTTTACAGCGGTGATATGTTATCGTCGAGATTTATTTTTTTTCGAAATCAAACGATGCTTCGATAAAGTACATTTCAAGATTAATCCTGGAAAACGAATGTATCACGTTATTCGTAGTTTGCCCTTAATTAGCAGTCGAATTAAAAATGATTTAGCGCATGGCTAATTGAGCACTCCAGTGTGGTATAACAAATAACGGCTACCCCCAATTCTCTTGTGCGCTCATGCATTTACACGCGATTCATTTATCAAAGAATCGAACGAGAGGATTATATCCTGCTGTTTTATACAAATTGGTATATGCAAAAGACAATACAACCTGTTTGTGATAATATTGTTGAAATTTCAATAACAACATTGTTAAAAATAACCGATTTCTTTTTTCTTTTTGTTCTCGAATTTTGAATCATTGTTAATGTAACGAAATACACTCTATCCATCGGAAAATAATTACACTGTAAATCTAATCAATCTCTGCGCTTGCATATAAATTGAAGATCCTCGGCATGTCCTACAGCTCAGCTATCGATATGTTTAGATGGAAATGCAAAGTGGTCGCGCGTTCACTAGCGATTAACGAGAAAATTCGTCCTCCCCTTCTAGTTAACATGCAAATTAGATCGTTCTATTGTTAAGCTCCTTGTCTCCTGGCTGTTGTATACAGAGACTCTTTGGCATTTTTTGCATTACTCTTAATTCCGACAATCAATTCCACGACCAATTCACGCCAATTCTCTGCCAACTAATTAGATATTTCCGAAGAGGAAAAAAAAGCAATTTACGTTAATCCAAGCATACACGGACTGACAGCAATAATCCCATTATTATTATTATTATCGGCGAAGTTTTCTTTCCTGACAGCCACAAACAACAAGCACACGTATACATCGAATTCAAGACACACACACACATACACGTAGACACACGATATCACTTGTTAATCACCGAGGCTTCGAGCATCCAAGCGTAATCATCGAACGATCGTTCGCTAGCCTCGGTCTCGCCCCCTTTGCCTCAAACCTCACGTTTTGCGAATTAGGAAGGAACGCGCGCGAGCGGTTGCTCGCATATATAGGGATGCTATAATTGCTCCAAGCCTGTATATACGCTATACCCGCGCGTGCGCGCAACACAAAGACATATTGTGTATTAACCGTGGACTCGGCGTTCGCCACACACGTGTATGCCTCGGATATATTGGCAGCTTCGTGCGTGTTTCTGTAATTGCCGCGCGGCGATGGCTTTGTATAATACTACGCGTTGTGAGGAATTTGGATACGTGGGGTTAATTTTTGTTTTTCGAATATACCGATTATTTGGATTTATTTGCGGAGGTGCGTGCATTCTTTTCGATCGTGGTTGGATTTTTTTTTATGGTATGGTATTGAACAGTCCATTCGACGAGAAAGATTATTTGCATTTTATTAAACGGATTTTACAGGAATGTTAGATAAATTTGTGTAATAAATGAAAAATTCAATATCACAAAAAAATCAGCCGAATTTTCGGGCTGAAATGGAAAAATAGTTGAAAGTTTTATCAGAATAAGTTCATTGAAATGCAATATATTCGTTTCGATCGCGCAACATTGTTAAGAGTATTTAATTACCGATCGGAAAATTTTTTAGTTAATGCTTTGAATAATAAACGAATAATATTTGATAATAATAAAAAATATTTCAGCGCTGTTATGATTATCTTTGAAAAGTCAATCAACGAAAACCGCATTGCTTTTATAAATTTACAATTCCAACGAAGCAGCAACATTAACCTTTCATAAATTAGCACTTAATTTCTTCGCGCAATGCTAGCAACTACAATTATCCAGTTCGACTATAACGGCAAACGCCCTTTCGCAGTCACTTTGCCAAACAATAACAAGCTGCCAGAAGCAACGCTTTTCATCGTGTTCGGCAGCGATAATGAAAACGTCACGCGACGTGGGAGCCAAGGTAAGACGCTGCGCGAAACATCATTACGCGACATGATCGAACAAGCCTCCCCACCGACGCTTACAATCTATCCACGTATCTCTCTTGCCTCTCCGCTAATTCACGGCATTAGGCAAATTAATCGCACGCGTGTGTCGTGTCTTGGTATATACTTGCTAACAAGCGTATATTCACTACGTGAGTTTCGCGATCTGCATTTCGGATATGTCGCGCGAAATTAAAACGCAAAAAAAAAATCGATTGTCGATGTTACAACTTTTACCGACCCCGAGATAGAAGTAAAATCCATAATGATATTTGTACGGTACATACACATTGTACGTTCAATTTGAAAACCCCGTTGCAATTTGCCAAATGAATGTGGCAATCAGCGATGAAAATAGAACGGCCAATAACGCTGGCGAGCAGCTCTCGACGCTATATATATTCTCGTTCGCGCTCGTTACGAAACGAGCAGAAAATTTCAACGTCGCGACCTCTCTTATCTCTGATTTTTTTTCTCTTCCTCCTTCTCCGTATGAAAGCGCGGCTACTCTCGCGACCTACTAAATTTTAAATATTGTGTCTGCGATGTCGCTCTCTCTCGTGAGAAAACGAAATCCAAACGCTGCGCTATTCTTATATAAGCTAAAGTCTCATGGCCCATTCGCAACCGTAAAATTTTATTGTGTCTTTGCGAGAAAGAGATGCTATAGACGACCTTATTCCGCTGGGAGCGCACAAAACGTTTAAAATTGTCGCTATCCTCTTTTCTCTCTCTCGAGTATACAAGGTAAACGATCGAAAGAATTTGCGCGTGCGAATGTTATCGAAAATGCGAAACGAACGAGAGTGTAATTTGAGAGAACATTCTGTTCGTGCATGAGTGTTATTGTAGGTTTACATTAGTGCTTAATGAGCATGGAATGACATGGTATTCAATGTGGAATTCAGTGGAGAATATGTGCGTAATTTGAACTTTAGAAACAGTGCGTTAAAATTCTGTTTCCTATTTTACGATATCAACTTAAAAGTACGTATAGCTCGTGTTTAACTACGCTATCGCCAAATTGTTCGGCATAGTTCGATTTTCAAATGGGCAATATAGCGCTCGATATAGCGAAATAGAGCAATTAACTGTTTTCACGACAGCCGATCTGTAAGCTTTTATCAAAATAGATCATTAAAATTTGTTGGAAACATCAAACTCAACATTTTACAAATTTATTAGACAATTAAACCATGAGATTTTGTGTAATGGATAAATTTACGTTAATTACGCGTCATTAAAATATATCGAGGCTCACTTTTACAGCAAAATTGACGATTCGACTAATTTTATTAGAATGCGAAAAAAAATAAAATAAAAATGTGCAACCAGAGAAAGTAGCAGCAGCACACACACATAGAGCAAAAGCACTTGCGCATTTTTTAAAAGCATACGTGCGAAATCCTAAGCAGTTAATCTCGTTACCTCGTATCCCGCAGTAAGGAGATTAACTCTCCTTTTACCTGTCCCCCGAAAAAAAAAACAAAACAGCGGCGACGGCAGTAGTACAGCTTGCAAACGAAAAGAGCATGTCGTAGTATAGAGGCTCAGTCGCTTAATATTTAACTGCGTACGACTACTTTCGCTTCGCGCTCGCCGCTCCTTCGCCTGCGCGGAAATAAAAAAAAAATTCACGCTGAATAATAAAACCAAGTCACCGCGCTGCATTCCACTCTTGCAAAGAAACAAAGGTATTCCAAGAACGTTATTTCCACAGAGAGAAAGAGAAAGGAAGAATTCAATTTCGATATTATTAATAAAATATGCCTTCGCGCGCAAAGAGAGCATTCGATTGTCTTTGCGCATATGGAGAAAAGAAAGAGAGAAACTCAAAAGCTCGGAGAAATTCGTTATCTGATGGAATAAGGCCTGGCGAAAAGCCAGTCCGCCGCACAATGAGAGACGTAAAGTCGATATTGAATTGCTCGCGCGGTATGTTGATGGTAGCGAGCGCCACTACACACACACACACACACACACACACACACACACACACACACACACACACACACACACATAGCAATTGAAACGTGTCCCTTTTTTTCTACTCCATTTTTTCTTTCTTTGATCGTGTGACGCCATTTTTTCGGGAATGTTTGTCGATGGGTCACCAGGGCAAATATGAATTCTTCAATGCTGATGAGATTCGCGAGCGAGTTATTATTGGATTTGATCAAGCGGAAAGTAGGTTCGCTTCCGCATATCGAAAATATTCGAACGTTCTTACGTCGTGGAAAGAAAGAATTTGTTGGCAAATTCTGGAAATAATATTGCAATTACTATTACTCGCTCGTATTGGAAAAAATAGAGCAAGCGACTTTTATTTTTTTTTTTGGGGTCGCCTTTTTTTCGTCGCGAGAATATCGCGTCGCGCGATAATCATGAATATCCTCGGTGTCGCCGGCCGTAAAGTCGCCGTCGTAATTCGGGTCGCGCAATTTAGGAATCCGCGGGATACTCCCGTTGAAGTTATAATATCGTACGCTATACAGCGGTCACATTAGTCGAGCGTACACTTATATATAATCTCGAAAAATATAGGATATCACCTCGTGCTATAGAATAAACGGGAGATAGCGTCTTTCCGAGTTCGTAGAACTCAAAATCGATATAGCTTAGTCTCATAATTGAATCAAGCGCTCGTTGGCGGAGCCGCACCTCGTTAATATTTCACAACAATTAATTATTCAACGAGGCGTCTCGAAAAGTACAAAGGCGATGTAGCTCGCGAGAAAGAGAGAAACTCGATGCGAAGACTTAATAATAATCCTCATCAAGCGTATTTTCTTCACCGGATGGTGGATGAAGAAGAAGACGAAGAAGAAAAAAAGAGGAGAGAGAGAGAGAGAGAAAAAAAGAAAAAAAATGAACGTTTGCAGGGCAAAGCGACGATTACTATCGGGCAAGAAAAAAAGGTGTACCCCCCGCGGCAGCTCGACGCCGGCAACGAGCAGTGCTTCTCGCTGTTCTTGCGCTTCCTTTTCGCTGCGTCTATATTTTATTGCGTCTTCTTCTATTTTTACCCCCTCGGCGACATCGTCGTCGTCGTCGTCCTAGCATTCAGTATCTTTCGACTTTTACTCCACTGAACCAAACTCAAAGGCTTCTAAGTGAAATTCGTTCGTTCGTTGAGATAAGAGATTGTAATTTTTGAAAAGGTTAATTGTTACGGAACCCTATGAAGAATACGAAAAGGAGTTTCTTTTTTTTTTTAAGATTGTATCCTCTCGACGTAGAACTTCAAAGGTTTTTGCGTATTCCAGCTGAGCGTTATTACAAAGCAATTTAATTAATGGTAGGTACAAAGCTTTGCGTTCGATGAAAAAATAACAATCCATTTATTTCTGAACTCCATTTTAAAATGCAACCAACTGTACTGGAAAAGCAATGAAAATGAGTTTGTTAAAGAGTTGTAATTATTCTCTTCTGATCAAATATTCGCTTCTTACATTTCTAATTAACAAAGATATATATTTTAATTTTGAAAATGGTACAAAATGAAAACTTTTGGGGCAATTACAGAGTAACAGAAGATTCAACTAGCATTCAATTTCAATATAAAATAACTACTGAATAAATAAAAAAAAAATTCATACTTTTGCAGCACCAAAGAAAGTTCCAACTGTGACAGTAAAGAAGTTCATTTCAAATTAAAGCTCTCTCATCTTCACAGCTTTCCCTTATAGCCAAGTGGTAATCTCCGAAGCAACGAGTACAGACAAGTTGCTAAATTAACTTGAAGCTCGTCGACGTCAATAGCCTTTTCCGCGGTTAAACATAGTGAGCCTCCGACTAACCTTCATTCCATCGTACTAAAACCCTTTGGCTTGCCCGCTCTCTCTCTCGCTCGAGTCATTCATCAAGATTAGCCTGTCGAAAAGTTCGAGTGCCCTCAATCATGCTCTTCCGCGAAACTTTCACGATCCGGTCAATCGGGCCTTTATAATCCTTGGCGCACGGCTAGGCGCAGGAGAAAAAAAAGGCAAAGCTCTCACCCTACGGAATCATAAATCTGCAGATAGCTTTATGGAGTCGACCAGTGGCGCGCGAGAGATTAAAGGGGTCAGGTGGTTAAGAAAGACACGCAGATAACGCGGAAGGGGGATGAGCCACGAGAGCACTGCGGATAGAAAGAGATACACGCACTGATAAGAGAGTCTGGGGTGTGTGTACTATGTACAATGAATAAATGCCGAGCAAGCTGGAAACATGAGGGCAAGTCGATGGCCCAGTTTCCCAAGTTGAAAGAGTTTGAATAAGTAGTATACCGTGATTACGGTCAGCCATTAATGATTCAACGTATAAGTTGTAATGGATTCTCGGCATGCAATTAAATAACAGCTATGATTAATAAATAATTCATTCTGTTCACAAGTCTCGAATGAATTCGCTTTCATTTTCCAAATGGGGTCGACGGTTCATTGCACGCAACATTAAGCGCACATTCATCCGTGGATATTCCATGGCGCGCTGGCATTCCGGTCAATTGACAACAATTATCGTCGATTTACCTTAATGGCAAAGAGAGGTACTTTGGCGTAAGCGTCTCGATGATGATGCAGCAGCAGCAACTGCTAGGGAAAGGAAAGAGAGAGAGAAAAAGCTCCGTTTACTTGAGCACTCAAAAGATTATCCAAGCTATTTGTCCGTGAGCGTCGGTCTCTAATCTCTCGTTGCTTTTTCTATTTTTTTCTATCTCTCTCGATAATTAAAGAGTGGAGCTGTTGAACGAACGACGTGATTCTTCATTTCTTATTTGCGATCATGTCGAGCACTCATTTATCTCTCGGTTGTAAAGAAGTCATTTTAATGAGAATAATTGTCGAATGTTTCTATAGAAATATCTTCTTTATTCAATATCGTTTGCGTGAGCTTTCATATTTTTATCATTCATCTTTACTTCAATAATGAGACAGTTACGAACACTCGTTCCCCTTTCAAAGCTTATTAAATACTCAATTAACAGCATTTACAACAACAACAAAATAACGAGCTCAAATGATGAATGGCATTATTCGAGTAAATTTTCAGTATAGTCAATGAACGAAGAGATATTCCTTGATAGTCAGTCGCGTGGTCTTTCATCTGTGCTGCTAGTAACTGTGGCACTTAAGACCCCCGCGGGTCTTCGTAACTTCAGTTCCGCTGGACAAAGGCCGCATGGATAATACGGCTATTCCGCCTGTATCTTCCGTAGTAGCTCTATATAAGACCCCTTACAGACAATGCCCAGAGATTGCGAATTAACTCCTCTCTCTCTCTCTCTCTCTCTCTCTCTCTCTCTCTCTCTCTCTCTCTCCTTTCGACAACTATGCCGTGAACGTGTCCAGCCGCGGGGCGTCGAACTTTTGGGAGAATTCAGTTCGGAGATAGCTATGCTGTTATTGATTTGGTTCAGAGCTGATGCCAATTGTAGGGGACACTGTCCCAATGAATTAATCATTCAGATTTCATCGAAATACTATCGTTCAACACCAAAGTGAAGAAAATTAAAATAGAATTTTTATTGGAGTATAGTGAAAAATAATTACAATATTTTTATGTTCGCAGGTACGTACAAGGATTCGAAACTAATGTGATTCCGACGTTTTTCAAGATCGTGAGTATCATTAAGCACGAAAATCCCTATCAAAATCGCTTCATCCTGACTTCTCATCGAAAATTCCACAACGACACCCCACAATTTACGTTAATCGTTCAACTTATCTCCGCATAATGGAGTGTATTAACGTGCTCGCATGCATGCATAACCCTTTCAAGTCTCTCGCGGTAGCCTAGCCCATAACAGATATCACACAATAGTTGACATGCATCGCGCACAAGTGATGACAGCGAAGTTTGAGGCGCCAACTTCGTCGCCCTATAACTATCCGCGTGGGGGTGGAGGGAGAGTGGAAAACTTGGCTGCTGCTGGTGGCGTGTCGCATGAGACTTGCTGCACGCTCGAATGCACGCACGAGCAAGAGAGTACTACTGATACGTGTCTCCCATTTTAACGGGGGCGCGATTCGGCTATGTGTGTGCAACAGCTGAGAAAGTACGATAGATGACCAAATGTGCTATGGCGTGTCTCTTAGCGAGACACACGTATTTTGAATTTGTACGATTTCACGCTTGGGTTACGTGTTTCTTTGGTTTCTATTTTTTTTTTGTTCAAAGTAAGTTGTATTTGAGCGTAGGTGTAAAATCTTTGAACGTTACTGGATTTTAATGGTTTTTCTGAAAAAACGAATTATTTTTAGTTCGCTGCTTTTGTTTCTAGAATCACTTGGCAATATTTACCTCGACCCAGTACTTTAAATTTCCGCGATATCAAGAAAATATGATAGCCAACGCGGTAATTTTATCCTCGACGTGAAATTATTGATGATATCGACTCGTCGAAAATCAAGTCAATCTAAAATAGCTTTCCAAATAATATATTCTCTAGCACGTATGAGAATAATGCAAACGTCTGAACCGCCAGCTAATTCAAAAAATATTGATCCCTTCATTTAATAGTAGTCTGATTAAAGAATATCACAAATTCAACGGTATATTTTCGTAGCTTGCGCAATACGTACAAAAAGAATTCAGGTTAAGAAAAAAAGAACAGGAGTTATCGAGACTTAATACGGATGAAAGTAGGAAAAAAAGGACGTTTCAATCATAAATCTAGCTCAAGAGACAAAGCTAACAAATATTGACTGAAGCCAAAGCTCAATGCCAAAGCAATCAGAGCTGTAGTTTCCATCTGAGTTCCCCCTATCAATCTAATGAAAGGCCTAAGAAAAGAAAGAGGAAATGATGAAAAAAAAAAGAAAAAAAAACAAACGCACATAGTACTTCCACTCTTACTTGGCCTAATTCTCGCAAGTTCTGCCGCGAAGATGACGCATAAGCTAATCCGAGCGACTTTCCTCATTTGTCTTGTCGACGTTGGATGATATGAAAAGCTAAGAGGATTTAAAGTCACTCTCTTTCCAGCGTAACCTCGCCCACGCGACGTGTGATCGATCGGAAAAATCTTTCAAAAGTCACGATCGTCGCTTGGTCGAAAAGAGAGAGAGAGAGAGAGAGAGAGAGAGAGAGAAAGGAAACGACTAGGTGGTGGTGGCCCAGCTGGCACGTAGTCAGCAGCATTGACGAATGGCCGGTGCGAGAAAGAGTAGAGAGAATGCAACGTCATAAAAGTCAGGTACTAGCCGCAAAACGAGAATACGTGGATACTTTTGATTTTTCGTACGGAGAGACTATAAATCGCTCGATTTGGTTTACTGTGGATTGAATTTTTTGTTCTCCTCTAGCCTCACGTAAGCTGTATTTTGTAATATCCAAATCAATAATACTGAGATTCAACTTAAATTTCAGTAGAATAAAAGACTATTAGGTCAGACTTCGCTAAATCAGAGGTAAATTTCAGTGGAATAAAAGACTATTAGGTCAGACGTTGCTCCATAATTGAAAAATCTTGAATTAAAAAAATAGTCTGAATAGTACAATGAACTTTTTCAAGTACTATACATTTGACACATCTTTTCAGATAACGTATTCAATGAGTTTGTAGAATGTTATGCAGCTGCTGAATTCGTGACCGGATACATTGCAAGTTCTCGAAGTTGCTCGTCATCAAATTACCAGAGTTCTGTGCGTTAAGTGCATCGTACTTAAGCGAGATACCTTCAAACTCGGCAAATTGTTTCGCAGATATAACACTGTCACATATCCATTTGGCGAATAATAATTGTACTACTTGACTCGAAAACAAGTATTTTCTACGTGAGTTTGATCACAAAGTCTCTTCATGCGCATGTCGAAATATTTTTTTGAAGAGATAAATAAGAGAAATTAAATATTACTCAATTAAAAAACCGATTCAACCTAATTGAAGCTTGAATGCAAACAATGTTCATAAATTGGATGTAACAATAAATGAGCTACTCCATCAATGCTCTGGCAAATTGCATTTCTATATGTAACTAATAATCATCAAATATTACGTATGGTATTGATGGCTTTACATGAAAGCATCAGCATTTGTAGTAAATTGGAATATTCGAAATGCTTTGTATTAATCATGGTTGACGCGTCAATAATAATTAATCTCATTTCAACGTCAAATTTATAATCCTCATAAATTATAAATTGACCGTATGAATTACAAATAAATACTATTTAATTTTTGATTCTAATGAGCATCGCCAAAATTTTAATAATATCTATTTTATATATAAAAAGAGTATGAAAGATCGACACGCCCACTTCTAAAGAATGAAAAATCCGCTTTGATAAAACGAATCCTATTTTTTTTTGTTAATTGCGAATACGATTATTTCCCACGCATTTTTCCCTTCATTATTTTTCTGCGAACGTCGCCGAATCCTCGAACGTGAAAGCACGAAAATTTCCAGTATATATCACCAGCCTAACCGAACGAAGAAAATCCCCTCAAAGAAACGCCAGACTACCACCCGAGGCAGCACGGATATCAATTATCTCGTCTGTTTGTACGAAGACCCTCGTGTGCCTACATCAGCAGCTGTCCTACTTTCTCCCTCGAGATTAAACGGACAACCAACCACTTCCCCCACGCGCGACTAACCAGCATCGGCAATTTTCACAGTACGCCAAACTAAACTCTCTCTCTCTCTCTCTCTCTCTCTCTCATTGCTAATTGACGTTGCAAATTCTAGTAGCGTTTTCGTTTGATTAACCCTTTGCAAGATGTGCGTATACGTTGTATACGTTGCTATTTCGGCCAACTCTCGAAAATCATCTGGGTTATAAAGTCGTCGTCGTTACCCCCCAGCGCGGCGGGCCACAGAGTGAAAAGTTTGGCGCTCGCGTGCGTTGTTATGTATTTGCGGGCTTTGCCAGAGGAATGGCCCGTGGTTTTGGGTGTACAAGCCGAAAATATACGCGTGTGAGTTTGTTATATCGCGCAGTGTTATTTCGCGCGCCCGAGTACTCAGTGCAATGCTAACGATATTGCAATTGCGCGAGCAACAAATGCATCGGGTTTCGCACTAATTAAATTGAATTCTGAAGGTTTGTTAAGGTTTTTTTTTTGCGTCGATTTACAGATTGCTTTTTTTTACGTGATTTTTTAACGATTTTGCAATACGATACGCAAAAAAAAGGAAGTTTTTCAATTCGAGCGCTGCTTCGTTACAAAAAAGAAAATATCAGGTATCTCCTAATGGATATATCTTCTGCTACTCGATGCTATCGGAAGAAAAAAGAATCAAACCAACTGAAAAAACATATCTGTCCGATCGAATTTCCATTCCGCTAAATAACGAAAGCAAAAAAAAAGGGAATACTATCAACGAAGTGTCACTCGAGTCATATAATATTTTTGTGGCGATATAAAAACGACTCTCTCTCTCTCTTCTCTCGAATTCTCTTGCAACGCAACCGCAAAAAAAAAAAACCAAACAGACGTGCATACGCGAGAAAGAGAGTGGGATGGAAAAAAAAGAGCAGTGTACAAATAAAAAAAAGAGTCTTTTTTTTTCATCGTGCGGTTAGATTGACATATCGAGTTATTCGTAAACGTGTGTGCGTATTTTCCGAGAGTCGCGCCTGAGCGATCGAATTTGCCGTGGCGGGCGGGCGGTGCGGCGTTATATATACGCTGCGTGTTAATGCAAATTGGCTCGCGAGCGCGGTGTACGCTGCATTCGCTCGATGGACCTGCAATAACAGCCAAGCTTTTACGTGGACGCTAACGTGGATTGCGTGTGTTTGCGTGTATGTGTATGCACAAACTCTCATACAAGAAGGGCTTCTTCGGTTTATACTGTTACCACGCTCTCTCGCTCTCTCTCTCTCTCACTCGCCATTTCAATCTGTTTTGTATTTTGTAACGAGAAATGCAAGTACGCTTAGTGCTTGCACACGCAAATGTTTGCTTTGCAATTAGATATGTTTTAACTGTAAATTGCTACGGTTTTGGAATACTTTGATGAAATTACACAATAATTTGAAGCGGAGTTTGTTGGTCGGTGAGTTGTTATTTCGTTGGTTTCAAAACAGGAAATTGAAGTATTGCATGGTATATCAAAACTCTGACCAGTTTTCGGAAGAAAACGCTTAGTTCGCCGAAACAACTGTAACAAACCATGAGTAAACTACTATAATTATATTATGCCGCTAAATGTTTTCATGTTTGATAACTGTAAATCATCTAACATTCACCATAACTCAATGAACCTAAAATAATATTTGCCAATAAATTATTCGCAGAGCCACGTCGACGTTAAACTCTCGAAAAGCAAGCAAATTATTTTGTTTCGCCGTAGCCGCCCACACTAAAAACTAACAAATATTTCAGTGTCACTTTATATCTAGAGCAAAATATTCACCGCACCACTGTGAAATTCATCAAAGTTGAGGCAACACATAGTTAAGCCGACACACGCTTATCCGCAGTGTTCTACGTCATCCAAGACGAAAAAAAAACAACCAAAACGTTTGCGTATTTCTCATTATACAAAAATCTCTGAAACACACATAGAAGAGAGTAGAAAAAGGCCTTATATATTCGGTCGAGGCGAAAGATAACCACGACGACGACGCAATTTATTGTCCGTGGGGGAGGAAAATATAGTTTCGCATAGTCGTTATTTGCGTTTATGCAAGTAGTAGTCATAGTAGTAAGTCTTTTCCGTCGGAAGCTGTGCGAGGGTGAGAGAGTGACTTTTCTCCATATGTATGTATATGAATCGAGAGTAGGGAATAAAAGTATACATTTCTTCGGGGGCGATCGCTCGCTCTCGCGCATGGAAAAACGTTAACTTACAGTGTATTTGTGGCCTCGTTTCTTTTTTTTTCATCCTTAGCTGTTGATGCGGGCAATAGTGCGAGAGCAGCAAACTTTTATCGGCGTGTGCTTGAACTTTAGTTTTTGGGGAATTTTCGCTGACACGGAATATAACGCGCGCTTGCTCTCTGTTTGCCGTCAAAAAAAATATCTCTGGCGCGTCAGTCGAATAATAAAAACAAAATTGATCAACTGAATAAATCTTTTTGATGAAACTAAGAGAAAAAAAAATATCAACGAGTGTTTATCGTGAGTTTATAAACGATGCGAACGCAAACAAAAAACTGTGGATTTCACGCTAACGAAGAAATGCGTCGATAGATTTTTTTATTGTCCCTCTCGCGCTCGTTAAAATATGAAAGACACGCATTTTAAAACAGCGACAAAAAAAAAGAAAAGCCTTTCAAATCAGCAACAAGCCAGTGCAGCGCGACAACATCGTTTTTATCCTCTCTCTAGCTCACCCTTACCCCGTTGTTCCCAAAGTAAACATCACGGCTAAGCTCATGTACAAGCGGCGCGACGAGGGTATACGACGAAAAAAAAACGTCACCGGAGAGAGAAAGAGAGAGAGTGTTGATACGGGAGACACCAAGTTTTCTCGCGTGTGTAATTTCGCGCGAGAAGTGTAATCGAAAAATCCGTGGCGCGCAAGCTCATGCGCTTCTCTCTCTCTCTCGCTCGCTCTGGCCCGCATCCAAATCGCTTTCGCGCCACGATAAATTTCAGCTGGACAACCTCGCTCTCCTGATCCGCGAATCCGTTTTGATATCCACGGCGAGAAAGTAAAAAAAGGGCGCTGGATAAAAAAAAATTATTAGCGCTTGTACTTTTTCTTTTTATTTTTGCCACTGCGAGGATGAAGTGGATATATACGCGCGAGAGGACCTTTTTTTTTCTTTCTTCTGGTTGGTCTCTCTCTCTCTCTCTCTCTCTCTCTCTCTCTCTCTCGTATATAATCACTTTTTTGGGTGGTGGCTGGATAAAAATTGCTGGCTAGAATGGGTCGTTTTGCTTTCCTTTTTTTCCTTTGTCGCGCGATATTCGTAGAATTTTTCGTTTCGTGCGAAAGACCTGCGACCGTTTGAAAAAAAAAGAAAAACATTACTCGGTAACTGGGAATTGATGTTGGCTGACCGTACAGAAACTTTACTACTGGCAAGGAATCGCTCCAGACGAATTATGAGAGGGAAAACATATAATAACGTAATATTTTATTCCCATACAATAACGTATTGTTTTCTTTGTCTTCTTTGAAACGTCTTGAAGCGTGGGAATTTCATCAAAATTCCAGGAAAAATCTCGCAGCAATAACCTCAACTGAGAAACTTTATCAAAAACACTCGACATACAAAGCAGTGCGAGCCGTTTGGCCGAAGCGAAAGGGCCTCAAGTATAGTAGAAGCTTCAAAAGTCCAAGTCTCGGGGCAGCAGCAGCACTGCAAGAGAAAAACTGAGAGTAGGTTAGTGAGCGGATATAAGTATAAAGTAGCGTCGGCGTCGGGGCGACGTAGGATATAGCGTGTGCGCGCCAACTTCAAAAGTCTCTTTATCCAAGCCGCGCGTCGATGGAGGCCAAAGGAGAAGGAGGAAGAGAGGGAGAAAGAGAGAGAGAGAGAGAGAGCAACGTTTTACTGCCTCGAGCTATACGAGAAGCCCCTCGAGCCCTTTTTTTATCCCCAGCTACGGAGAGGCGCACTTCTGATCCCCTTGTGTCTCGATAGTTCGGCTCCAAGATAAATAGTTGCTTAGGCCGGCCGTGACTCGAATACTACTGCCCTGATTTATACTGGATGGAATTTGAAGACTGTGATGTTTGACGATTGCCTTCGAAGCTTTCGGCCGATTTGCCTATATTTTTCAATTGATAGTCAATTTTCAAAGAAAAGAATTTCCATTTACAGTCTCATCGGCAAGTTACGGGAAGCTTGTATCGTAAAATCTGCATCTATTTTGTCACACGCTTCGCTCTGAGAAACTGAACTGTCAAATTGAACAAAAGACTTTTCAGAAACTTTATGAAAAATTACCATCCGCAGTTTCGCGCAATCATTCTTCTGTCAGGAGCGTGGCCAAGTAAAAAGTTCGATACGCAAGATCGCCTCTAGAAATCTTAAAAAAAAAAGAGGAAAAACTTCCTCGCTCTAACAGGACGTAAAAGCAATAGCGTCACGTCAATAGTTTGGTCAATGCCTTAGGGTTCATAGGTATGTACAGGAAGGGATAACACTATTAAGCTATACACGCTCGCTCGCTCGTCGAGTGCTTCGTTATAGGCGCAGATTTGCGGGCTTACACGTCTTGTGTTCGCCGCAGGACTAATCACGGCTCGCCGTCGTCGTCGTGACCCTCGTTAATGGATGCACGCGTTCGAACCCTTCGCTCGTTAATTGGGCCCTCGGTGAGATGCTGGGCGCTTTGATTATTTCGTATACACGCGATTGACGATTAATTGGTAATGCTCGAGTGGAACGTTGTTTGCGATTATTGTTGGTTAATGGACCTGCGATGAAAAGTACTTCTCATTTTTTTTTTTGCTGAATTTATTGGCAGTTCGTATAAGGTGAACTAACCTGATAAATATGCAATTGACCTGATTTTTTTTTAAATCAACATTGCTTGGTTCATTAAATTCTATGGATAAAATTCTCTGAAATATGTTTTAAAAGTACATTTTATTAATATCATGCCCATTGAAATTCCTCTCATTCCTCTCATTCATGACAGATTTTATAATATCTCGTGTACGTTTTAAAGCACAGACTTCGAATAAAACCAGTATAACGGATCAAAAGCAAATAATTCCCTAATATTTAAAAAATAACGGGGTATGAATGCACCTCATACTTGAAATTTTCAAATTACTTTAACATCTGCAGTTTCATAAATATATTCGAGTTATAAAATAAATGAAGCCAGCTACGTTAACTACATATGCGCACTATAGCCGTGAGTAAACATCGCATGCAACGGCGGCAAAGTCGTAAGGCAAGCAAGCAAGCGAGCAAGCAAACATGAGTCATAGTAGCATGTGTGTCATCAAAGATGCTCTACAGCTTCGAGTCGAAACGGATAAACGACGTGGTTGCATAGATATAGGTGTGCTGATACGCGCTTAATTTATTCACGAACATGCATTAGCAATGTACAGGAGCTGCGGTACTCTCACTCTCTCACTCTCTATACTTTTCGAAAGAGGTGCGAGTCAACGTGACAGCTGACAACTCGACGCGCCCGAGAGCTGTTCTATTAAGCCGAGTGGATGCCCCCCGCCTGTATATACATACACTGCTGCTGCTGCTGCGAGAGCGTTGAGTTTCGCACGAGCACCCACTGCGGCTATAATACCACCTCTGTACGTATATATAGCGAGCGAGCGTCTGAATTTTGCAAACCCCTCTCTCTACCTATGTAACGTCATGTGTCATTTGTTATTTGATGATGCGCGCGAACGCGCAGTGTGCAACGCGTCATTTGTTTGCTCGTCAATTCTGTCGTGCGTATAGTGATATAGCTGACGTCAGATACTCTTTGGAAAATCGTTAGCCAGTATATTTTTAAAGATATATTTTGAAATAAATTTCATGAAGTAATAACGAAGTATATTATACGAATTGTAGAATTATTTGCTTGAAAATTAGAAGTAATGATGATTGCGTAGCCATAATTATGACGTAGAATCGGCATAACACTCGAACAAAAAAAGGCAAGCGAGTCGATGCAAAAAGCCCTACTTCCGCGCGATTACTTTGCACCTTTTTCAAACTATTAGGAGTAAAATGCGCTTTGGGCATTCGAGTTGGGGAGGGGGATGGAGTTTTCCGCGTGAGTTCCGTCGGAAAAACACCGGAGGGCGTTAAAAATTGCCGGCAGTCGCGCGGAATTCAAAGCCGTAAACTCGTAGCTCCCGACGAAGTTTACAAACGGCGAGCTGTGCGCTGTGCTGCGCTTCTGAATGAAGAATAGAAAGGTGCTGGGTGGGCGTTCGTTCGAGTTTTGAAAGTAGAGGGAGAGAGAGGAAATCTTTTCGCGCGCGTACTTTTGTGGATGGAGGTATACTCTCTCTCTCTCTCCTTCTCTCTAGCATTGATTCGGAATTTTAACGTCGGTCAAACTCGCTGGCGAGGGTACACTCTAGAAATTGAGTTTTCTCACTGCAGCAACCAAGAGGCTTCTCGCTAGAATTTAACTGGAAGGTTTTAAAGTCCGCAGGGATGTTCGCTCGACCGGAATGACGTTTGCAAGTTTGAAAAATCCATGAGTGTATATGTGTGACTTAAATGTTTCGAATTCGCCGCGAGACTCGCGTCTCTGTGTATATGTGGTATGCTCGAAGTTCAAATGGAGTTTCATAGCTCGATTCGTTTGAAATTTCATATGTCGAATTTTACGATGCTCTGACGTTAGCCCTGCGTTTTTTTCTTTTTCGTTTGACATAAGATTCGCCAACTTTTCTTATTTTTCCTAGTGGAAATTAGCTTTTCAAATGATTCTTCTAAGCCAAAAAAATAGAAATTTCAAAGACTCTTTGCTACTATGTTTCAACACGTATAATATACGCTTACACTTTCATGAAAACTTTGATGAATCGACGTTCGCAAAAACTTTCCTTAGAATATCTTTCTCGTCGAAAAAGCAACAAAAAAAAGTAATCACAAATTCTCGCCCGGCCGTTGACTCGAATCAATCATTTTCACTGGCGCACAGCAGCATAATCAGTATGATTTATACGACCTCTCTCTCACTGTTTCTTTCTACCCGCAGAGATAAAGGAAAAAAAAACAACCCAACTTGCGAGTATAAAAAGTAAGCTTGGCATGGCGCGTCCGCTTCTGGATTCCCAGAAATTATTAGCATCTCTGCGTCAACTCGGCGTAAAAATATTAAAAAAAAGAAAGCTGGATTCGCGCCAGCGTTCGCCACGCAAAGATCTCGATTATATCAAGGGCTACGGTGCGAGAGGGACAGAGAGAGAGAGAGAGAGAGAGAGAGAGAGAGAGAGAGAGAGAGAGAGAGAGAGAGAGAGAGAGAGAG
>JAWWMK010013443.1:0-20603 GCA_035047105.1 Galeopsomyia nigrocyanea
GAATGAATATTAATATAAAGTAAGATATTTGCAATTGAATCACGGTATTTTATAATAAATGGAATAAAATTTCAAAACCTATGCAAGTTTTGAATCATCTTGAAAATTTAGAGAAATAATTTTTTATAGAATATTTTAGTAAATAATTTATTGAATTAAAAACAATCGTTTCTAATAAAAATCAATTTCTTTAATCCAACGTCAATATACTGTTGCAATTAAACAATGGTCTTTTAAATTCGTTTATCAGTCAAAAGAATTATAATATTTTATTCAAGGCGAAATTTTATCAAATCTATAGTAGATAAAAAAATATATTGATCTATTTAAGAAAACGTTTACTCAAATTTACGAAGTTCGCGAAAAAAAATAACTTTGACATTCAAGAAAGCCAAAAGAAATTCAAAAGAAACTTTTTCTAAAATTTAAAAATGATTTGCTATATCAAAACTGCACTGATATATTCAAATAAATATTTCTTCATTCTTAACAGCGTGATAAAAAAAAACATCTTCTACTTTCAAGACAGTTATTTGATTTATTATAGTAATTGATTTTATAAAATTAAAGTAAATAAAACTTTATATTATTAAATATTTCTTAAAACTCTTTCAAAATTCAAGAGAATTCTATCTTCATCTTGAGTAGAATTTTTGTAAAATTAAAGTTTCATTTGTATCATATTAGCAATATATTGATTGATTCAAGTAAATATTCGTTTAAACACAGCAATTCCATGAAACAAATGTATTCTACAATGAAAAAAATTGTTTATTTGTTTACTAGAATATATTTTTTCAAACTTAAATAACTGAACTTAAATAGTAACAAATATTTAATTAAATTGATTTAGTGATTTAAAAAAAACTGATTTATTGAACTTAAAAAAATCATTTAATATCTTTCAAAATTTTTTATTTATTTCGAAAAAAATACTTTTTAAATCAAAGAAAAAGATTAGTTAAGAGAATAATTTTGTAATTTTAAATAAATTTCTTATAAAATGTATGAAATTCGTTTAATACTTAATAAATGGTTTTTTGAATCGATAAAATGGTATTCTTTATGAAATATTCACTTGAATTTAACAAATTTTTCTCTCCGTGAAGTATTTTCTTCTCGCATTCTTGTTCTAACGATCGAGGGCGACGGTGATTTACGTTAACGCTAACGATGATTGATTGTGGTGAGTTGCTATTGTTTTTCGCACGGAAAAAAAGTTTTTGAATTTACATAAATAACAATGTCGATAACGATACCTGGAAAAACGAGGAAACGCGCGAAATACGTAAAAAAAATTTTTTTTCAACGAAAATTGACGCAAAAGAGAAGTAAGTTCATTATATAATTTAAATTGTGCCTCACGTGTATGTTATCAACAGTTGTTTTTCAATACTTCCTCCAATTTTTGTCGTAATGAGTTGACTTTATTTCTTAACACGAGTATGCAAATTCAACTCCGTTATACACTTGTTATTATCTTCAAATTATTGAGTTTACGTAGTAGAGTGAATGCATATGTGGAGGGAATTGTTTGAAAGGGATATTTATAATAATAATAATAATGAAAAAAACCACAGATATTTTATGATTGTTTTATTGTTATAAGAAATTTTTTGTGCTTCTGTCACATTTTGGGGCCAGCACCGCTAGTCGTCATCCGCAGTTTTTTCATTGTCAATTTAGATATTTAATAATTCTTCCGAATTCATTGATCTATTATTAGAAAGTTCTGTTAATACTTCTGTTGATTGACCTCAGATTTTCAGGGTAAACTTTGAGTACTGGAGTATCCATCGTCACTTCTTTTTTTTTTTAATTTTCACGAGCGCCAATCTTCAATGTTGTAACAAATTATAAGTATTGGTTTAAAAAGTAATTTCATAACTGCTAATGAAATGGTGTAGCCAAAAAATCCTTTCAATTTTACTGTAAGAGTCAAAAAAATAATTTGCACTTTGAAGGCTACTTGCATACATTTTAAGTCAATTAGTACTTGGTGCACAATTTTTTATCGCAGTGAAAGATATAAAAATATACATAAAATTGAAGCGAAAAATTGAAAATATCAAACATAAAGAAGTAATAATTAAGTTAGTATTTGAAATAATTTTCATCAATTTAGACATTGAAAAAAATAACTTCTAATCAAATAGATGATAAAAAAAATTTAAAGGCATTGCATGAAGCTTGTGCATAAATAATCAAATTTAAAAAGCGTGAGGCAAGCATAAAGTGTAAAAAGGAAACAAAAATCAGCGATACACCTACCCTAGGATCGATTACACCCTCGCCATTAAAACCACCACAATTCACATTGTACGGCCAATCGCAATTTCCAGTGTTCGAGTTGAATAAAGTACCAGGAGCACAATCTTGAACGTAAGCGCTACCATTCCAGCAGTTGATGAATTTTCCACAGTCTGGTGGATAGGCAAACTGACCGGTCGCGTAGATTGTCGGGCATACGGCATATGGATCGTAGCCCGCGCCCTAAGATTTTTAAAATTCATTTTATTATATGTTGTTAATTATTGTAGATTTTTTTTTCAATGTTTGTATAATTTACTTATGCACTATGCTTCAATCTCAAATAATAAATTTTATAATTGAATATTTTTTTCTGACGAAAAGATAAACATTCAAGGCTTGTTGCCAGTAAGCTTTGTTATAAAAATATTGCTGCAACGTTATTTTTTGAAACATCACCACCTTATAAAAGTGTTGCAGAAATGTTGCGCAAAGGTTCGTCTCGCAAAATTAATACTGGCCTAACATCAGCGAAACGTTACAAAAATGTTAGCACAATATTTTAGTAGTCGGTTGTAGAAATGTTGTAGGAATGTTGCTCAATCATTGGTCTCACAAAATAAAAATTTAAGCAACTGTTTCGACAACGTTTTGACAACATTTTGCCTCAACATATCTCAAACAAAATCGGACATTTTTTATGTTGCCTCAAAATTTCTGCTACATTTTTGTTGATGTCGATAAGGCTGCGATGTTTCAAAAGTAACGTTCCAGAGAAATTTCCGCAATAAATCTTGCTGGCTGGATAAATTCATTGTCCGAAAGTAACGTTTTCTTAAATATTATCATAAAATAATATGTGTAAAAGAATCTTGAAAACCGAATAAAAAAAAACGAATAGTTTAATCAATTTTGTCGTGTTTCGTTAAAATTGATACCTAAAAAAAATAATTATTCATAATATCCATATCATAAAACAATTAATTGTGCATATCTAAACTCACCTCAGCCATCGCGCAAACCGCAGCTATCGCAAATACGAAAATCGCTCGTTTCATCTGTAAAGCGTAAAAAACGAGATCCATTAACGTCGACGACCGAAACGCGACTGAGCTTGAAAAGGCTACCCAGTTAAAAAAAAAAGAAAAACAACTTATCTGTTAAAACACAACCACTCTTTATATACTCATATTACTTTTTTAAATTTTTCAAGAAAAAAAACAAGGAGCGACAAAATAACACATAATCGGCACTTACCTTGAGAAGCAGTGGTATAGCGGCAAGTTCGGCCTCTCCGGAGAAATCGTCGACAGGCTAAATCACTTGTTACCCGAACGTTATATTCTCTCGTGTTGTGCGTATCACACACATACACACGCGCGCACCAGGTAATAAAATAATAAAATATTTGAAAACTACGCAGACAAAATCGAAAAAAAAAACAAGTAATTGTTACTTTATCTACTGTGCGAGCTTGTTATTTTGTGTTTTCGTTTCTCGTAATACTATTATAACCACAATTACGCAGATTAAGCACAAGCGTGTACAACGAAGTCGTAAACTTTTGCACACACCTCGAACTTGCGTAAACGAAACACATGGGTCTTTTCCGATTGTCGCGACCGATGTTTCTTCATTAGTGTCAAAACGTAAACACCACACGCGCCCGCGGACCTTGCCGATAATTAAGGATACACAATTAAATTTCAATGTAGTTTGTCTCCCCTTCTTGTCAAGCAAAAAAAAAAAAAAAAAAGGATGGTTTATCTTACCTCGGTATTGTAATCACCGGCACGCACGAAATACGTGCCCTTGTTGTATCCCTGAAGGCAGTGGGCGGCGGTAAGGACGTGAAGAGGTGACAACACCACCGCGCCGCACCAATGATTCGACTTGCTGTGCCCCCTTACTCGTATGCTTGCCTTCAATTTTTTTTTTTGTCTTTTTTTACTTAACGTATTTTTTGCAAAGAAATCAATCGTTTAGATTATTATATTCGTAATACTCTTTGAGGAAGAATACAATTCGACCTTGATTTTGGCCGACGAGAATAAAAGTTCACGTGTTCAGGTGTGTTGAATGACGAGGAAAACAAATGTTTGCTTTCTTTTTTTTTTATTGCATAAAAGACGATTTACGTTGATCGCCCATTCAAATAATAATTACCCACGCGCGGTTCTTTTTTTTTGTTTTTTAAGAATATTTGCGTGTTCGGTCTAATCAGCGTCGCGAAATTTTTCAAGTCGGCTATAGATAACGTCCGGAGTAAGCGCGGAGACGTGTAATTTTCGTTTATAACCGCACGCTGTTTCCGAAGTTAAGTAAGTAGAGAACAGCGCAAATAAGAAAAGTGTAGATTCCTATCTCGTGAAATTGTGACTGAGTCCAATGATTTAAAGCCACACTTTTAAATGGATATTGCGTGACGCCAAAAAAAAAAAAAAGAAGACGTTTATACACGATTTCACCAAATATATATAACTTTCGAAATCAGCGAGTTAATCGGCGACCCATAATTTATCAAAGATAAACTCTCCGAAATCTCCATACAATGTTGTGTATAATTGGTCACCTACCTGCCAAGGATAAGAGCCACGGGGTGCAATCGAGCTGCGCACAACTCTTTCGAAGATCAGCTCGTCGTCTTCGTCGAAATCTTCGAGTCTTTTTCCACACTCGGTCGGCAGTACATCGTTCAAGTTGAGTTTCGGCTGCGCTGTCGACGCCACGTTCATGCCCCTGCTCTGTTGTAATACATATTTCATTCGCTTATAACATAAATACTCGTAAATAAGAAAAATAATTACAATCTTTCATCGACCGCGTTCGTATGTTCGGTGTGTCAAAAAAAAAAAAAATAAAAAGAAAAAAAAACCTTTTCTTTTTTCAAAAAAATTTTATTCAACGATTTCTTTCTTTCGTCGATACACTCTTAAGTATATAATATATCTATAAATAAATTCTATGAGATTCTAATGTTTAAAGCTTCACTTTGGTATACGTTTTGAGACTATAATATGGCACAATAATCGAGAGCAAAAAAAAAAAACACTTTGGTATACACGTTTTAAAAATTATGGCGCAATAACAAATGAACAAAAAATAAAAGTTCGCGGCACTGTAATATATGTATATATACGATTTTACGTACGATAACGTGCTTTTTTGAGACGCGCGTGTCTCGCTTGAATTACCTCGTACTCGCGTGGTATTGCCCCGGCGCTGCACACGACTCCCGCGTCCTCGTTGTGACCGCAGTTGTGCGTACCCCAATTGTCGTGCTCGCATTTGGATATCGACGTCTCGTTGCCGTAGCAGAATACCTGTTGATATGTTTCGACGAGTTTAATAATGCAATTGAAAAAAAAAAATTAGATTTCAAAAGTAAAATTTGTTTTTTTTACCTCGTCAAGCCAAATGGGACCAGTGCCAGGACCAAAGTAACCATCCTTCTTAACCGTAGCAGGTCCACCGTATCCCAACGAGCGACAAATGACTTTGGCATTGGCGTTGGAGAAATCATCGTCGCAGATTGTTCCCCAAATTCCATGATGACGAATTTCAACTCTTCCTTCCATCGGGCTACTGCCGTTGATTAAACGGATTTCAAATGGTGCCTGCGAAAAATATTTTAATTAATAATCAATCAAAAATTTTGAGGATAAACGGAAAAAAAATGAAGCACTTACATCGCAATGAGCTGAACTCTCGTCAGATCCATCAGGACAATCCACTACTTCGTCGCAAATGAACGACGTTCTTATGCAATCGGATGAATTGTCGCATTTCCAGTGACCGTCCTGACAGACGTCCGCATCGGTTTTGCACACTACACCCACAGCTTCAACTGGCTCGCAATTGTGATTACCCCATCTACAAAATTAAATATGTCAAATATGATGGGAATCTCGAAGGAAGATTGTAATATATACTTACCCTTCGAAATCGCATTCCCTGATCGTGCTCTCATTTCCACGGCATTTCAGCTGATCGACCATGAACGAATCTGGTGGATCCATGTTTCCGTAAAAACCACCTGGTCTCACTTCGAGAGCACCGAGATTGAAGCCCAATTCACGGCAGATCACTTCGGCGTCGATAATGTCGAAACTGTCGTCGCAAACTTGGCCCCATTTTCCCAGAACTAAAAATCATCGGCGAGATTATATTAATCGATTAAACGAATGTCGAAGAAAAGAAAAAAAAAACTTACTTTTAACTTCAACGCGTCCTTCGTGACTGGAATTAGCTCCTGCCAAACGAATATCATAGTCCAAGTTCTGCACCGTACAGACTTTCTCGTCCGAACGATCGAAACAGTCGTTTTTACCATCGCAAACTTTAGTGCCATTCACGCACTTTTTATTAGCGCAGACGAACATGTCCTCGCAATCGATCGCATAATCGCGAGTCTCGTAGTAATCGTGCTCACCGTCCACTTCTAGCGCACCCGTTAGACCGATATTACTGTCCGATAGGTAGCAGGTGTTGTCTTTCGTACTGAAAATATGATTTTTGTTTTTTGGATTTGATCGACTTGAAAGGAGAAATAATGAAAATAATTACTGATGAGTGAAAGATCGGCAAGTAAAATCGGCTTCTTTGCAACGTAACGCGCAAGTTTTGGCTGGTGTGTTGAGCCATTTTTCAACTTCGTAACCGTCCAATCTATGTCTTGGATATTTCTTGAAGAAATTCATATACGACGAACATTTACGTTCATCCGCACCGTTCGTACAATCCTTAAAAAACATCAAAACATTTTTATTTTTATCCAATCTCATGCCATACCAAATAAACAAAAGTATCTTACTTCTTGACCATCGCAAACCCACGGCGATGGAATACATTCGCCTGGCAAACATTCAAAATGTTTCGGTTTGCATTTGCCAGTCAGATGTGATTTCTTCGATACTGCAATTAATCAAACGACGTTGAATGAACAATTTAAAATCACAAAAAGAAAACCAAAAGCAAACATCATTATCTAATTACTCACGTATTTTGCCGCAATAAGGAATATCGCAGTACTCGTATTCGCCGCGTGGGCCGGTGAAGCACCAAGGTCTCGACTCTTTCTGAGGATTTGGATTGCGACAGTAATTGTGCGATTTCAATTTATCGCGAATTTCTCGGTTTGGTACCTAAACACACACGTACACACTAATTAATCATCATCACAACAAAAAAAGTATATTTATCATTCTTGCCTTGTAAAATACGAACTTTGCTCATAAGCGAACGCGAAACTTGCGGATCGGACCACGACAAACAAGCTCTTCCCGCGGCGCTTACACTCGCGTTGCCGTAATATTCTTTGCCATTTCCATAAACACAACCAACGTCGTCGAACGATCGTTCGCAAATGTAAGCGTGTCCCTTGTTCGAGCTCGCGCAATCCTCGACGTCCCAGAAGAAGTAATCGGTTTTGCAGTGATTGTCCGGGCGATTGTGGCAGGGAAATTTCCTCGTCATGATTATACAAACTGGTCGCGAGCCAGCGCTCGGTGGTTGGGTTTTGTCTTTCTCCCAGCCTGGCCACCATTTGGTATATCTACAAAAAAACGAAAGAAAATTAATTCCATTTCTTCATTGCTACACAATTGTAGTATATTCAACTCACTTGAATTTCGCAGCTTTAGGGTCCTCCCACGTCCAAATCGTTCGGTTCATCATATTGAAACCAAAGCCGGAGGTCATAATCGAATCCACATGTGGTTGATTCTGCATGAGATACTCGGAGATGAAATTATTCTCGGCTTGATCGAAAATATCGATGAGTCGCGAGTTTCGTTGTTGGCAATAATTGTGAGCCTCGTCGCGTGTCAATGCGTTCGCCGACTCGGCGAAATGATAACATTGACCTTCGTGTGCCACCTCGTCGTTGCGGCAATGAACTACGCGGTTCGGTAGACAACGCACTGCGATTGCGTCGCGTTGGACGTTGCATTCGGGTTTGTGAGAGAATCTGTGGAAAAATGTACGTTTAAATTGTAATTTCAGGGGTGGATATGTTGAAGTTGGTATACGTACTTGCAGGATTGGAATTTAGTTTCGTTGCCGTAGCAGTTGACCGAGTTTGCGGCTATCCAAGTTGGCACTTGAGAAGTTTTCGGGCGGCCTTGCCATCCGGACGATGCACCTCTAAAAATTTTGATTAATAAGTGAATAATTTATGCTGTGGAGGAGAGATTTTTCGTGGTATACTGTACCTTTTGTAGCCGAGTTGTTTGCAAACTATGCTCGCTTCGTCAACGGTCCATCGGTTTCTCAAGTCGCAAACGGTACCCCAGCCTGGATGCTCGCCTTGGACTTCGACGTAGCCTTCCGATGGATTGGTACCACCTCTGAGACGTATTGCCTGTTGGAAAATAATAAAATAATAAAATTTTGTCTGAAGATTTGATATTAAATATTTTTTTGATCGACTTACTTGGCCAGATAACGGTGTTGGTTTATTCAATTGAATTGGCTCGACTACGAGAGACGACGATTTTGGTGGATTGTAGCTGTGTGGAAATGGTGGTTCGTCTATCGAAATATATTTGTTACCAATTAAACAACAGAGTTTTAAGATAAATATACAAATTTCTAGTACAAGCAAACTGATGCATGAAGTATAAAGACAGATTAAAGAATGTACGTGCCAAAGCTTTATCTTTCAAAAGCCATTGTCCGAAGCTCAATATTCTCACCTGCGCTACGTTCATTTTTATAAAAAATAATAATAATTACTCGTCAAACCAAATTACAAATTTACCATCCAAAAAAGGCACCAACTCGACATCATCAAGATAACTGGGTTTACGCTTTCCAACCCTCATGATAACCGATTTCTCATCTTTCTTCGAGTCAGCCTTAGCTTTATTTTTGAAAACAAGCTGTGGTTTCCACGGCATACTCTCGTCCGAAGTTGCAACTTCCACTTCGAAACCATCGGTCTCCGTTGAATCTTTTTCCGTCGTAGCCAAAGGTTCGAAATTTTTAGCGCCTGAATTCGTATTCCAGCTCGACTCGGCTGCCGGCTGGGGAAACGACGTGTTCCAATCTTCTTCAAGCTCGATCGACACTGTTGGTATATTCCCGTCTATCCGTGTGGGAACGTACTCGAATTCTTTGTTGCGAATGTCAATATCTTGTTTCGAGTCGTCTACTTGGATCGTGCTGGTCTAAAAATATTAAGAAAAAAATTAAAAAGGGAATCAAATTGAAAATTTTTGAAACTTACCATTGTAATATTCAGATGATCAGGAAAAACCATATCTGGTTTATGCGTTGTTGTAGTAGTCGTCGTAGTCGTACTAGATCTCAACGGAATCCTCATAACGTGATGCGATTCGCTTGGTGATAAATCCTTTACTTTTGGTATCCGAAAATTATCTGAATTGCCATTCAATGAATTTGGAGCTGGACTCTGTTGTCGCATGTTCGAGTGGCCTTGATTGATTTCTACATTCTTCGTGATATAGTGACCAGGAGTATTGTTCAAATTTATCACGCTTGGTAGTTTGGGCGGTTGTAAGTAGATCGACGGCGGTATTATACCTACTATTATAATAATTTTTTTTAAACAGTTTTTTTTTTAAATTCTTTCAATCAAAATTAAAATAATTTACCTGTATCAACACTCGAATGATAATTTCCATTAGAATCTTGAATATTAGGATTCACCGGTCTTTCGTAAGATTTGTCATTTGTCGTCACGGTATTCGGACCTAAGCATCATTTTTATTCAAATTCTCATTAATACTGTTATGAATTTAACCACCACAAGCAAATGCGATCCCACCTTTATACAAAAGTGTACCCAGCAGCATTGTCGTTATTTCACAAAATATTCTACTAACAATCCTATATACACATAATTCACAAAGTACAATACAACGCTAGCATTTTCGTTGCGGCGATACCAAAAGCAAGATACGTGCGATATTATCATACCTTCATGCATCATTTTGATCGATATATAAAAAAAAGATAAGCATGCTAAGCAATCATAGCCATCTCAATCAAAAGCTTAAAAACCCACTCGCATACCTTGAGCGACAGGTCGTCTATCAGGTACAGCAGGTCTTTCGTATCCAGGACCCATACCACGCCAACCGCTCGGTCGAAAACCACTGGATTGATCGGTATCCGGTGCACTCCATTTGGTATCGTCATTGGCACGTCCGTAACCAGTTCTATCGGGTTGCTTTGTAGTTGGTGATACGGACCAAGCGTATCCTTGATTAGGTCTAGAGGATGGATATCTTTCTTCGCTTGAACTCAACGAACTGTCGGTGTCTTTGTTGTAGTGTGGGATTGGTTGTGCGTGGCCGTTGATTGGGTCAGCTACGAAAAATTTAATCGTTTCTTCAATAAATGTCAATGGTTATTTTTCGATTGAATATCTTACCTGTTTGCTGATTGTAGTAATTAGGCTGTCGAGTATATCCCGGGGGAGGATTATACGTCGAGCTTTGGTATTGTGAATCGGTAACGGATGCAGCACCGTAATAACTATCAGTTTTAGCATCGTGCCACTGATTCCCTTTGTTCGTAGACGATCCGGTGTAATAGTTTTGTTGATTCGTCGATGAGCCATAACCACCTGGTTGATTGTAATTCGACTCGTATGAATTACGTCTGTTTCCTATACGTTAAACAAATATTCTTACGATCAAAAGTCACTTAGTTCGACGATAATAAAAAAAATCATTACCATTCTGACAGGAAGGTACATTGTACGGCCAATCGCACACCATCGTTTCGGGATTGAAAACAGTACCGATTCCACAGTTCATCACGTAAGTCACTCCGTTGGCGCATTGTAAAAACTTGGTGCAGTCGTTTGGATGCGGAAGTAGTCCGGAGAAATCGGATGGACACTCGATTCTTTGATTGTAAGAACGGCGTGAATCTTGAGATGGTGAGACTGTTTCATAAATGTTGGACGATGATTGCGCGAAGTCGCGATCGGTTGGTGGTCTTGCCGGTTGGTAATAGTGATCTTCGTTCGAGGTTTCGACGATTGCGTCTGTAAGTGAAAAATCAAATTATAGACTTTGAAATTAAAATAAAATTTGTTTGTTTATTTTTTTATTAACGATACCTTCGCAACCCTTGACATTCTTCGGATGATCGCAGATAGTCAACGTAGGATTAAAAACCGTACCAGGACCACACTCCATAACATGAGTATCCCCATCGGCGCATTGCAGATATTTCGTGCATTCACCAGGCAGAGCGATCAAACCATTCAAATTCGGCGGACAGGACAATTTCCATTGTTCCTCGAAATTCGCTCGGCTCGAATGCGTCACGGTTTCGCCTTCGTCGTACTCCGCCGACGAGCTTGGAAAATCGGCGATTTCACCGCCGTAACATTTGACTTTGTTGGGAAAATCGCATTCGAGGGTGTCGGGACTGAAGAGTAATCCCGGTGCACAAGGTTGCACGAATGCACGACCGTTCCAACAGGTCACGTAGAATTTGCAATCGGGTGGGTAGACGAACAGACCCGTTGCGTCGGGGGTTGGACATTGTACGCCGATCGTTGGATCGTATTTTGCTACGATGTTGGAGGTCGAATCGGATGGTGGTTTTGGTGGTAGCTTCTCTTTGCGAGGTTTCTGCGTGCATTTGGGAGATTAAAGTGGTAATTTTAATGCGTAATCGCAACGTCAACATTATTGAATAAAATTTTGGTTTAAACGACGATTACTCAATAAGATATTTACATTTCATCGTAATGATCGAACCCTGAATCAATTAACACACAATATGTCGTAAAAACACATTCGTATAATGTACTCACGTTGCTTTCGCTCGAGACGCCCTCGTACCACTCGTCATCCTCTTTATCGCTCAAGCCTTGAACGTTGAAGTTGTTGTGTCCACGCGACGGTTTCCACTTTGAATTATCAGCCTCGTGGTGATAATTCGGTCGTTGAGCGCTTGGTACCCAGTGATTGGGATTTGGTATGGCTAATCGTTCGCTTTGTTGTCGCGACCATACCGAATAATCGACGATTCGTTTGGCGATTGTGTGCTCGGGTTTTTCTATGTCTACGTCGTCCTAATAAAAATGAGGAATTTTTTTTTTAAGGGAATGATGGTTTTTGAAATAGATGTTTCGTTTTTTTTTGTTTTTATAGTTATATTTCTTTACGATATTTATTTTACTCCAATAAAATACGCATTCTTTAGCTCCGTTAACGAAAGCTCGAATTACAAAGCCGGGAGTTTTGAGTATTCTTCAAATCTTGGTGTTTCATTAATACACATTGTACAGAATTGCGACACAGCTAGTTTTCTTCTTTTTCATCATATATTTGACCCTTTTAAAACCCAATGTTGTGGGGTTGTTTAAAAAAAAAATGACAGACAAAACTCAATTTAAAAAAAAAATATAATTTCGAAAATGTTTGAAATCTTAGTGAAGCTGTTCACGAATTTAAACTGTGGGGAATTGCCATAAAGTTAGTTTCCTTATTTTTCATCATATCTTTGACCATATTAAAGCTCAATGTCGCAGGATTGTTGCCAAGAAAAAAATGACAACCAGCCAAAACTCGATTTAAAAAAATTTTTTTTTAATTTTGAGAAGCCTGGTGCCGTTCATAGACATTAAAAAACGATGTGGTCATTTGTTACATGTATATTTTCCCTCTTTTTTTATCATATATTTTGTAATATTTGAGCCCAATATCGCTTGAGTGTTGAGTAAAAAGTGTGATAAAGTAGCCAAAGCTCAATTTTCAAAAAACTAAAATTCGGAACTTATAGCGAATATCCCTTATACATCTTACAATATTAATAATCATGTCATGAATCAAAATAAATATTTTAATCAACAATGCATCGACAATAATAATCATTCTCTCGTGCATAGTAAATAACACTAATGCGTATAATAAACGCAATAAAGTTATCACTCGCACTATATTATTTCAAGCCACCAACTCCGCTCGCAAGTTAGATAATCCAACTATATTTATTGCTGCAAACATATATAGTCTACGAATTTACGATCTCGATCTGTTATCACACGCGCGCTCTCTCGAAAAAAAGCGTTATTTGTTTAACGTTACAAATATGCACAGAGACTGCTACGAGCGCGAATAGTATGACTCACAAAGCGCAAATTACGAACTTCCTTGGGTAATTTTACAACTCTAATCCCGTGTGTGACTTACCTAGCGAATATTACTATTTTTTTTTTATCATTTTTTTAACGAGCATCGTTGTATTATTTACGAGTCAGGAAGACAATAATTATTACATAGACGCGCGCGCGTGTGCGTGATGGACAAACATTGTATGTAATTTAATCGATAAATCATATCACGCAAACTCACCTCGGATGAAAAATCTTTGTCCGCGTCGTCGAGTGTCTTCGGGACGTTGATTTTCTCACTGGCGAGACACTCGGATAACAAACACACGCCTAATAACACTGATAAAACAAACTCGAGATTTCTCGAAGTCATTTTTTTCTCGATTAATACTCCATTTGTACGGAAACTCCGTAAAAAAATGAAAAAAAAAAACAAAAAATTTTCCCTTGTTCCGAAATAAAAAAATGCGTTCAGCCGCGCGGCTTTTCCCTGACTGAATGTGTGACCCTCGAAAGCTTCGAGAGAGTGAGAGAGAGAGAGAGAGAGAGAGAGAGAGAGAGAGAGAGAGAGAACGAGTGGAGTGAGAGAGAGAGAGAGAAGTGAAAAAAGGTTATCGCTACGGGTCGCGACGTAGAGAGCGAGAGAGAGAGAGAGAGAGAGAGAGAGCGACAATGTGTGCGACGCATCTGCTCCCTATGTTGTTTTCCACACGGACCAGATGCTGTTAATCTGTTTCTTCGAGTTTCTTCTATCTTTAAGGATTTTTCTCTATCTCTCGGAGGGTCGTTTTATTTTTTCCTCTCTACGATGCAATTTTTTTTTTTCGTATCGTCTACGCGCGTTTGTTCAGGTGTGGCTTGCAGTATCTCTTTGGCGAAGCAGTATCGCTTTGAATCAGCTGTTTTTTATCGCAGTCTTTATAAATTGATGCTATATATTACGTCGATTATCTGAGTTGATATTGGTGCAGCAATTCGATTACTTGGTCTACTAATAATTCTACAAATGTTTGATTTTAGTATTTTGTTTTTATAATTTATTATCAGTAATAATTGAAGCGATCGCGTATTTTTCTTTCGCATTTGTTCAACTGTGTAAAAATTTTTGTTTTTTTTTTTTCGCTGAAATTACATTATTAGAGCTCATAAAATTCAATTTCCACACATTACGACGCAAGAGTGTAATAAAATTACAGTCCGACCGTTAAAAAAAAATAATGACATTTTCGCCTCGTCAACGAAAGAACGGCATTACTCATCCGGCACACTTCTTATTCTTCTTCTTCTTCTTCTGCACCTACATATTATCAAAAGCGCGAGTGTGACGTTCGATATCGTGAATGAACTCATTGATCACCGGCCCTGACTGCCTGAAGCCGGGCCGCGTGCACGCAAGTTAAAGTAGCAGTAACAAGTGCAATTGAAGAATGAGAAAAATTTTTCGCTGCGAAGATCGTGGCGACTAGATAACCGGGTTACGCCATCGAGAGACAGACATAAAAAAAAATAAAGCATATACTGCTTGCACATGTGCGCGCGATGACGAATTGTGTTTTGGAAAATATTCTTTGACGAACGTGATGTTTATAAAAAAAAAGTGATAATTTTGAAATGGGGTAGTTTAGATTAGTTAGTTTTCGGTGAGGATTGAAAATATTTGTGGTAGATGGAGAGAATGCAGTTGACAGTTTTTAAATGAAAATAGAACGGATAGCGTGCTTAGTTGCTGTTAAGCTTTAATGAAAATGATCTTTGGATTTGATAAGGGACAATCATATTTTTTTGTTGTATTGCGTAATGAATTGCAGTCTAAAACAAAAATAAATGTTTTTTTAATTGTATGATTCTGAACGAAAAAAATTATTTTAAAAGATGGAATTGAGATAGAAAAGTTTATTATAAGATGATGGATTTGCTATAATAAATTTTCAGCCATTTATTTCCAGCTTTTTATATTAACAAAACAAAAGAAATAATAATCGTTCAAAATAGATTTCACAACTCAATTATGATTAGCTCACCGCAGATTATCAAATAAACAAATCCAAACCCTAACTATCAAATCACCGGAACTCGTAAAATTGAAAAAAAAAAAAAGAATAAAAAAAAGCTTTTTTTTATCGCGACGCTAATAATCATGTCCATCTGATAAAGTGACGCGCTGCCCCTCGTTTAACGAATTAAGACACGGGAAAAACCGAGAAAGAGTCAAAGGTCGCGACGGATGACGCGATATCTAATTGTTTTTCAGAATCCGTTATATCAATCGAAAAAAATCTCCGATTAAAAAAAAAGCGCCGCGCGGTGTCAACACTGTCAACACAAATATTTGCCGCTTACTTGGAAGACAGCTGTTAATTGATTTTGAAGATTGACGCCGAGGGTCACTTTAATTATTGAGAGAGGAATGAAATGTTTAATCAGACGTATTATTGTTTCTGCTGTGTTCGCGCATATTAATCGATTATTATCTCCTACCAGGAAATAAAATGTTTGGGATGATGAGTTTACGTGACAGTAGTTTTACAAGAAATCTAAGGGCTTATCTTCAAATTCACTAGAATTCGATGATAACGAACTTAATCGTTTTGTTTGCATCGCTTGAAAGAGGTTTGATTACGAGATGGTTTGAACGATCTTGTAGAAATATTGAGATTCTAATAAACAAGTACGAAAAAAAAATCATCATTTCTTCATTGAAGTTATTAACTCGTAGATAATAGCGGCATTTTTCTACGCAGACTGATGGCACTGTGAAATCATCTGTCAAAACAAGGCCGCTTTTATCTCAAAATGTGTTAGTAATTTATTTACAAGTTATGTAACTAAACATAATCGAAGTAGAAATACGTATTTTTAGAACGTCAATTCGTGCTTTTTAGAAAAATCAAAATTGTATAATGTAAAAGTAAAATGAGTCAATCTAAAAAAGGCAGATATTTTGCAAATTGTTATCAGAACAATAAAGTCTGCAGCATCAGCCGATCAATACACTTATTATAAATTTCTTTATTCATATGAATCGTTAAAAGGCACAGTATTAAAATTAGAAGTCTTCTCCTCTACTTCACTCCAATATTTTCAAAACTATTCACAAATGGTTACCTCTGTATAGCACGAATTGACGCCTATTGAACATTATATATACATGTTTTCAAAAATCGCACTTCTACAAAATTTATTATCCACAGCCTGCTGGGCATCCTTGGACCGGTGATGTTGGATTCGAACTACCAGAACCCGGGTATCCCGGATATCCAGGGTATCCTGGATTGCCATTATTCGGTGCTGGATTGCCATTATTCGGTGCTGGATAGCCATTATTTGGTCCAGGATAACCATTTGCAGGTTCTTGATAAGAAGGATTATTGACGGCACGACCTGGATAAGATATAGTAGGACCTATGTTGTTATCTCGTATACCACAGGCACCTCGATCTCTTAAAGGATAGTCGCACACCAGGATTCGCGGATTGAATTCGGTACCAATGCCGCAATTGAATACAAAGCAGCCGCTGTAATCGCACACTTGATATTTCGTGCAGTCGCCTGGTACTGGCATAACGTAATCGCTCTGAAAAAAAAAATTAGTACTTTTGAGAATTTTTAAACGTGATTGTAAATAATGTGAAAATGGAATAGTATATGTATTCAGAAAAACCGAGAAACCGAGGCTTTTTTAAGATTATGGATATTGCGCATTTTTCGAACATCAGGTTAAAAATAATTAATAAAAAATCTTTGCATACGATTAACAAGAAATTTTTTTAGTTTTATCACAACTTTAATAAAATTTTGAAAAGTGTTCTACTGAATATAATTTGATTTTGATTTAAATAACTTCCAATTTTGTATGACTTACAGTGACTAGATTCATTTGAAGAAATGCACTTATAACAACAAAAATGAACACTAAAGGGAATTCCATATTTAAAACTTAAAATATCGTGCTAAGATTTGAACGACAGCAGTGAAAGAGACAAGTCTTGTGAACGGCAGGAAGGTCTGAAGCTTGACAAACAGGTAAATCAGCTCATCATTCGTTTTTAAATAGCCTTCCTTGATATATAATTGTCCAGCAAACAATGTGACGTAATATTACAGTACATAAGAACGTAATGATCGTGTTTTCCCGATACAATCAGTGATGCTGCAAAATCCCCGCGTTGTTAATCGCACGATGTAAAAAAAAAAATAAAAAATAACCGTTGTAATCAAAAGCACTAACTCGAGTGAACATACATTATTAATTATTTTGTAGTAAGCGCCGTTTCTCCTTTTCCCAATCTCAGCTTTTCTTTTACATTTTTGAGGAAGTATCGATACGGTTGTTTTAACCCGGGATCGTTTGTAGGCACTCTGAAGAGTCGTCGCGCTGGTGCTGAATTCAGGATAAAAGCTTGCAGAATCCCGTATATACTACTGGTCAGCCAATAAACATTAAGTGCCTAAAGTAAAAAAAACATTAAATTTTTATTTATTTCATTTTTTGTAGAAATTCTACGTGAGAGAAAGGAAACTTACAGCAGGCGAATATGCAGCTAAAGGTATCATTGCAATGCTGACCACCCTAAAAAACGCACATCTCCATTGCTCTGATCTCGATCTTCTTATAACTTTGAATGATTGGTGAATCTTCAAAGAACATTCTTTCATCAGCATGCAAAGTTATGGCAAAAATTAATTATATATTTAATTTAAAAAAAGTACCTCCACAAGTAGCAGGTTCACTAGTCCTATCGAGATCGGGAGTATAAGGTATGGATCAATTTGGGTGAGGTCTGTAACCCATCCAAATCCACCAGTTGCCATCTGATTGACCATTTTGCTGCCAACTGATTTTACACAAATAATTCAATGAGCATTTTAATTCTAGGAATTTTCTAGCTGGTTTGAAAATTGTATTATTTCGATTTTGATCATATTAAAGAAAAACTTACAAAAAGAAGGGTTACAAAAAGTATATATTGCAGTTGTCATATTAACCCATGTTACGATTTGCATGCTGATGAGTAAATATGCCTTCATAGGGTGACAATTTTCTTTCACGATTAAACTCCAATAAACCTTATCTTTCTAAAATAAAAAAAAATGATTATTCTTATCGTATATCAAACTGATTTTGCTATCCTAATCATGTCAACTCACTGCTTCTTCGTATTTCTGGTTTGCAAGGAGCTCAGGCCAACCAAATTCTTTTTGAGCTCTCACAGTCTCTTTCTTTAATTTTTTATCGATATCTACGATATCTATTTGTACCTTTTCTAATTTAGCCATTATGCGTACCTGAAAAATCATTTTGTTAAAAAATCTATTTTAGCATCCAATTTTAATATCAATTGATATCAATAACTCCATTGTAAATACCTGCGTTATGGCAAAAGGTAACAATATAGTTGTTCTAATAAGAAATGTAGTAAGTGCAATCGTAGCCCACCATGGTAATCCAGTAGCCTCATGCATTTGCATAAGTAATTGTTGAGTATACTCAACAAATATATTATCCGTTGCATCAGATGATATGCCATTTGTACTAGCACTCTGTGTCACTTCAACAGTAGAAGGAGGTGCAACATCAGTAATATTTTTCAATGGATCAGGATCGCTTTTTCGATACAATTGGGATGTTACAGATAAATTTCTATGAAAACATGTGTGTATTGGCAAGGTTGACTGGCACAAAGTTCTGTTCTTTGAGAATTTCGTGAAAATAAAGCTAGATGATTGATTTTCCTTTCTCCTATGAAAATTTACAGTCTGACAAGTGCTACTACATTTGTTAATATTGTGTTGCACAGATAGATAACGGCATTGGCTTTGTCGTAAACTCTGCAGCACTACTTTGTTCAAAATTCTGGAGTTCATCATTACTTTAAACAATATTTCTATTGTAGAACTTTAAAATAAATAAACATTCCCGAAAACATTTTCTTATTACGCATGGGAACCGGTTATCATTTTGAGGTTAACTGGACTGGCAGAAGACAATATTATCTTTCATCTGCTCGAGATTATTATCTTTTATCCATTAATCATCAATCATTTAAAAAGCCGCTTTTAAAAAAAATTTATTTAAACAAAAATAAAGAAATGACACGTGCTTTTAAATACTACTAGAATTTGACATTAGTTAAGCATGATAATTAATTGTTTAGGTATAAAATCTACAAATATATCTTTAAAAATCTTATCAAAACTCCGCGAAAATAACAATTAACAATAACAACCCTGAACTTAAAAGAAACACGCACAAGGTCGTGCGCGTTATCAATCATCAGTAATAAACATCATGATGAAAAAGGCGATTAAAAAAATACAATCAATATTGTACAAACATAAACGATTTATTTACAAGCTACGCAACTATAGTTTTTTTTATAAATATATTACAAGCGTACACAGCTATACATCGTAAACACGTCGCCTCGTTAACAAATTGTGTTGTCATTGTTGCCAGCACCGATGCCCGGTGGAGGAGTGTATTTTTTCAGCGGAGGTGCCGCTGCACCACCATTGTTATCGTCATTGTAGTCCTCGCCATTGTCGTCGGGATCCTCGTAATCACCACCACCACCTCCACCACTTTGATGCGTCATTGGGTAGGGTGCTGGTTTTTGTGGAACACCACCACCACCACCGCCGCCCATGTGACCTTTGTGTCCTGGGAATGGATCACCGCCGCCCATACCCATTCCACCTGATGGTTGATGTGGGGCTCCCCCTCCGTTTTGGCATGCTCTGCAGTTGCCGCCACCTTGGCCGTTGGGTTGCATTACAGTTTGCTGATTTTGAGTAGCAGAAGGATAAGGACTACCGCCGCCGCCGTTGCCTGGTCTGGTAAAGGCATGACCACCAGATTGTGGTGAACCTCCACCTTGGTTTCCCATTGACATCGGTTTACCGCCTCCCAAGAAAGGATTGCCACCTCCGCCGCCACCTTGAGGTCTTTGATTACCACCCGTGAAAGGACTACCGCCGCCTCCGCCTTGCGGTCTCTGAAAACCACCGCCGGAAGGATGACCACCTTGTGGTCCTGAATTTCCAGCGCCATAAGGACTTCCACCACCTCCACCTTGTGGTCTCTGCATACCACCACCGAAAGGATGGCCACCTTGTGGTGCTGGATTTCCACCGCCATAAGGACTACCACCACCTCCACCTTGTGGTCTCTGCATACCACCGCCGGAAGGATGACCACCTTGTGGTCCTGAATTTCCAGCGCCATAAGGACTTCCACCACCTCCACCTTGTG
>JAWWMK010013454.1:7398-22473 GCA_035047105.1 Galeopsomyia nigrocyanea
AATTTGTGTTAAATAAAATTTTTTTTTAAGCCCCCCCCCCCCCCCCCCCCTCATGTATATAGACATACAAATACACGTGAAAACAGGCGACCCTTTTCTCCATGATTATTTTTTAATGAAACAATATTAGGATCAAACAAATGCTCCATGATTATTTTTTAATGAAACAATATTAGGATCAAACAAATTTATGGCAAATACCTATCGGTATGTAGTTTGCGCTGAAGCAATTCCGGATATTTCTGTGCAGTCGTTTAAATCAGAAAAAAAAAATAGAAATTGTACAAGAAATCATCAGCTGTCATCGACGTAAACAAAACAAATGTGAACGCGCTCTTTGTTTATTATTGATTTTATAACCTGAATTTTGATTGCGACTTTTAGTATGTTTTTCTGATAATCATAGGCTGCACATAATCATACGAAACTGCTACTACATGCAAACTATACGTACTAATCAATATTTTTCATAAATCTACAAGTCTAATTTCTTTTCATGAAAGAATAATCATAGAGCAAAGGGTCGCCAGTTTTCACACGTGTTTGTACATCTACATGTCCGGGGGGGCCTTAATGTATAGGATACATGTCTATGCAAAGTTTCAGATTGATTGACCATCTAGTTTTTGAGATATTGTTCATCAAAGATGCCTCTTATACATGGGAAGGATATTATTATTCAATTTCTATTGTGAAATATACATCAGCAACAACATTTAGGCAACCTATAATTCTTTCTTTCAACTTTGTTTTTTCCTATAGCTACGACCAAACTATATGTAACGTGTGAAAACAGCCGACCTTTTGCTCCATGATTATTTTTTGATGCAATAAAATTGGGATTTGAAGATTTATGAAAAATATTGATTAGTATGTATAGTTTGCATGTAAAACATCCAAAAAGTCACAATCAAAATTCAGGTATAAAATCAATAATAAACAAAGAGCGCGTTCACATTATTGTTTTGTTTACATCGATGACAGCTGGATTTCTTATTCAATTTCTAATTTTTTTTTCTGATTAAATGGCAGCGCAGAATTATCCGGAATTGCTTCAGCGCAAATTACACACCGAAAGGTACTTGTCATGAATAAATCTGTCGAATCCCAATTTTGTTTCATGAAAAAATAATCATGGAGCAAAACGCCGCCTGTTTTCACGCACGTGGTTGTATGTATGTACATCTATATACATGTCCGGGGGTGGGGCCTTAAATCCGACCCTAATATCTCTTTATATCTATACATTTATATTATTCATATAGATTGAAAGATCAAAGGTTATACAATAGCAGTTCTCGGAAAGTTTTAAAAATTATTTTATTCAACAACTCATGACCCTCTGCGCTACAAAAATTTACAGCGAAATTATTTCTTCAAGTATTATTAACGATATGCTAATGATTTTTTAAAATAGACTCAAGTTCAACAAGTGTTCATCGATATGACGAAATCCGTAAAAAATGCAGTTTTCTGCGGGGTCTAGAATCACAAAATTTTTTTTCTACACTGGCGGACCTTTAGAAAAAGTCCGCAGCAACTACTAATTTAATTGATTCGTTATTGTGTCATCAACTTTTCATCGGATAATTATTTTTGAATGAAATTTTTGTTCTACGTAAAGGTCTTTTTTTCCACTATATTTTGGACAGTCAGAAATGATTCTAGTGGCCTCAAGATAGTTTTTGCGTTTGGTGCCGTATCAAGAAGGGGCCCCATTAAAAAATATATTAAAAATTTATATTATTTTGACTAAAATTATTTACTAGTTTATTCTAAACAAAGCTGTATAATTTTTTTTTTTTTTTTGCAGAAAAATCAATATTCAACTTGTTAAACGACTTTTTAAAACAAGAAATTTTTCATCAGACGTATAATACCTCCATTTTTGGCGTATATTATTGAATTATTTTTTTAAAAACTTTGGTGACTCCATTTTTTTTTTAGTAATCGAGTTCTGCATGTGTTTTAACGAATATAAATCTCATTTTCGAAAAGATCTACTTCATAATTTTTTGTTTAAATACCCAAAAATCGTGTGTCATAAACCAACCGCTCATAAGAGCTCGTGTTATAAAACTTTGACTTTGACAATTTTTTTCTCAATTAAGAGTTCGGTAACCCCTACCCTAATTTTGCAATCAAGTTTATATTGTTGAAAAGAATCAAATAAAAAATTATCATGTGATTCTAAAACTACCTTAAAAGCCGCGAAAACCAGTATTTGAAGGTGTGATTCTTTTCGCTTATTATTGCGAAACATTTCATATAATGGAAAAATACCAAAAAAGTAGTTCCTGTGGACTTTTCTAATGTTAAAAAAAAATTTTCAATTCTAGACCCCCGCAAAACTGCAGCATTTTCTTTTACGGATTTCGTCATATACTCGCGTCATTCATTGAAGGTAGCTGCTACTAAACACGTAATTTGGTCATAGTTAAGAAACAACACAATTGAAGAAAATTATTACAAGGTGCCTAAATGCCGAAAGGACAGGTGTGGCTACCGTACTTTACAATAAAATTCAATAGATAAACAATAGCAAACAGCATATACTATAGTAAAACGATCAATTTTCGAGTTTTCGATCGAGATTATGAAAAAACCATAATGTGAAAATTTTTTGGGAAAGTATGCGAGTTTCATTATTATCTAATCTGGGAGTGCTTAGTTTTTCGAAAGGATAGCACGGTTAAAAAAAATTCATGACAAAAAAAAACTTTCCATTTTTACCCCGACTTCTGTGACTCCCATGTTAAATGTAGCAACTTTGACTATATAAATATTTCAAAAACGGCCATGTGACATGGTCTGAAATTTTGCAGTCATGTATTTATCGCGGTTTTTAATCAAGTAGCAGTTACCTTAAATATTCTTTGAAATTAATCGTACAATATTAATTGTAATGTAGAATATTATGATGTTGTATGACATGTTTAATTAACATTGCAAAATATCATAAATCACTTCATAATTCGATTGCTTTAGAACCATTGTTTTGAGAACTACGGAAATTAAAACATTAATGTAAAGTAACAAAGCGCCATGTCTTGTTAATTGTTATACGGATGTTGGTTAAATGTATATTTTAACGAAAGAACGAATAATGTATATACATACGGTTAAAAAGTGCCTGATGGTAAATGTAGAGGTGGTCGAGTACTGTAGTGACATGTCTCCTTCAGTCCAACTGAATTAGTGGATAAATATATGTATCAGCAAATACAAGTTCTCAGTTATCTTGTAAAAATTTTTGAAAATTAAGATCAACATCAGTAGAATTTAATTTTAAAAGTGTAATATTTTGTGTGATATTACAATAGTGTACATATTTGCGACGTTCATTTCTGCGAGTCCTCCGAACATGTCCGCATAGCATGCTGAAAAGATAATTCGTCTCAAGTCCCAGTGTTCTGTACGGCTGTTTCTTATTCCGAAAAAAAAAAGTTAAAACTACGCCTGTGTTGTATTTTTCGAGTACAGATTATGTTTCGCTCGCGAATAATTGCGATCCATCGGTGAAATCCAGGTGAAATTTTATCCGTTTACTGTATAATGTACATATATTCAAGCACGCTACAGATATTGATGAAGGGATTTTAAGCAAGAGTCCTCGGTACCTATTGTTCATCAATACATAAATTGCTGGATAAGCATCGCTCCAATATCTAGCCTCAAATGAGCATCACAGTGTCAAGAAAAAAATATAAATCTATGAATCACTAAAACTAAATTTTTATGATGCTTATTCGTATAGCTAATCTTGGAACAAACTTCATCAATTTGCTGTACACTCGGCGGACGTTGTATCTTGTGGATTGTTTTGAAAACTAACCAATCAGTGCAACCATTTGAAGAGAATTAAGGACCAATGAAATCCGTTCATTTCAAAACGTTCCACTAGATAACATGTCCGCTATGGATTTTGTATGGAAGGCAAGGCTCTTATAGTCTCAACCTACACCACTATAATATATTAAAAACAAAATAGACACGGTTAGAATTTGAAAAAGTTGCCGTAAATAGATTCGCCTCTATATATAGACTGCCCTGAATCATTTCCCCTTGAACTATGATGTCTATATAGTGGATTTCCTTTACGAAAAAAAAATGTTTGCCCGAATTTTATTTACGTATTGGATTGATCATTCAATTTTTTATCATGTGTTCTCCGACACTAAAATGCATACGTGGCGGTTTTTTCAAATTCCAATTTTTCTCTACCAGTTCGTAATAATCTATTTTTATTCTATTTTTTATACATGTATGTACACTCGCCGTGAATTGTATCTCATGGTGGAACGTTTTCAAAAACAGTCAATCAAAGCAACTTTTTACTTTTTGAAAGGTTATGCCAATAATATTCTTTTATTTTGAAACGTTCCACCAGATACAATCCACGGTGAGTGTACCATGGTTTTCTTATTGTCAATAACAACACTAAAGTATATGTAGAGCAAATATTTATTTATAAAAATTCATTTCGCTACTCTGTTGATAATTGTGATCCTCAAAATTGCGTGGCTCGAGTTATCTCTGTAGATGTAGTGTATATAATAATATTGCGATGAAGCTACTACAGATTATTTATAATAAAAAAATTACTTGACTTTGAAATATTATACATAAACTTCTTTCACATAGTGGTGTTAGCCCCCCCCCCCCCCCCCGGATATGCATATAGATATACAAATACATGTTAAAACAGACTCGCATCCTTTGCTCCACGATTATTTTTTGATCAAACAAAATTGGGATTCAACAAATTTATGACAAATACGTTTTGGTATGTAGTTTGCGCTAAAGCAATTCCGGATAATTCTGTGCAGCCATTTATTCGGAAAAAAAAATTAGAAATTGAATAATAAATCCAGCTGTAATCGATGTAAACAATGACAGCGTGCTCTTTGTTTATTATTGATTTTACAACATAAATTTCGATCGTGATTTTTTGGATGTTTTTTCTGATAAAACGGCGGCACGAAATCATTCCAAACTGCTTTAGCGCAAACTACGTAGCAAAAGGTAATCATCATAAATCTGTCGAATCCCAATTTTATTGCATCAAAAAATAATCACGGAGCAAATGATGGCCTGTTTTCACGGGCATTTGTACATCTATATATACATGTCGGGGGGGGGGGGGGGGCTTAACACAGTTTGTAAATACATAACGCAGTGCTCAAAGTACCACTTTTAGAATCAATCAGTAATGTACATACCGGCCACAGCTCACAGCCAAGAGCAAACCATTTGATACTACTTGGGAGATGAGACGATTATTTCCTTGGAAAAGAAAAAGAATGAGTCAATGACGAAAAATCAATACCAATTTTTTTCAGGTATCGACAGTTCATTTATTTAATATAGATTTTCGGACACAATTCATTTCATTCATATATGCTTCATTTCTTATCACGCCGACAATCTAAAACTTGATCGTTGATTCAATTTATTTTCAAGTACAGGCAATCTTCTTCGTTTGTAACAAAAATCTTTGAACAATTAAGAAAAAATAAAACAAACGAGTTTTGTTTTCTCACAATCTCTGTACATGTTATATATTTCGTGATCAAACTATTTTTTCTCAACATTTATCGTTTTTTTTTCTATATTGAGATCCTTTGTTGGTCAAGATACATTTTTTTCTCATTCAATCTGCATGAAATGAAAAATTCTTAATCTCTTTTACTGCACAAATATGCCAAAAGTTTCCTTTCATTTAATAATAGCACGTCGTGTAATCCATAAAAAGGATTTTCTGCAAAAACGAGCAGCAAATATTTTTTGTTTTTGCAAACAAATATTTTAACCAAAAAGAAACATGAAAGGATTTGGAATTAAAAATTTAAAACTACTTGTTATTCTTCATTAGTAAACATAGTTGGATAGAACGAGCTGCCTGAATTTTGCTCTTTAAATTTATTGCTTGAATATTTTTTGAATACTCAAAATAATGACTTTTTAAAATAAGATTAAAAAAAACTCCAAGCAACTTGACTCTGAAGAGGAAATGCGGCGGTAAAATTGAAAACGGTGATGTTGTAATTATTTGGCGGGGTCCCAATTTTGCACGGTCACCAATTCTACAAGTTTGATTCAAGATGGAAAAATCAACATAATATTGCTTTAAAATATTATCTATTGTTAAACACGTAAACTTATATGTAGCTCTTACGGTGTCAATTAATTTTCAATCAAGTTTACGGACATACAGATACCGAATAGCAAAAATTTACTTTTTAATAAATATTATTTTAATTGTTCTCGTTCAATTAAAATCATAATAAATAAATAAAAAATAGTAATGGCATGTTAAATCTGTGCAAAGCAAACTTGATTATTAAAAGTAAAAGTATTAAAAAAAATACGTTTCGACACTTACATACTCAATGTTCCGTCGACCAGTCATGCCAAAAATGAGCAATCGATTGCAATTGCGTTGAAAAATATAAATGAACATTAAGAGAGCCGCGGTGGCTCGGGGACAGTGCAGGGTTCGATTTCCGGTGGGTACCTCTGACTTTTTTTTCAAAAAGTGCATGTGCCAAAACCAACACCGTGGTTTTCGCAGTGGTTCGGATTCCACTGGGCTAGTAAAATTAAATACTAAGCCATTAAACTGCAGGTCCAGTAACCAAGGGATGACAACCTTGGTTAGCTATAGGCTTCGTCACACTTGAATAGTAGAAGCATACATATGGCTACTTTGGAACAGGGTAGTCCGATGCTTCTCGGGAATACTCCCCCACACGTGGCAGTGGTGAGTGGAAGTGCGCCTTAGTCGCTTGGCGATGTTGGGTAGAGATAGAGAAAAAAAAAACTATGGATATAGATATATATATTTATCTGTGTGTATGTGTGTTTGTGTCTGTGTGTGTGTGTGTTTGTGTCTGTGTGTGTGTGTGTGTGTGTGTGTGTGTTTGTGTCTGTGTGTGTGTGTGTGTGTATAATTACGAGGAAATGGAATATATACATGTGTATGACTATTCATTATATAAAGAGCGCTTCGTCAACGATTAGCAAAAAAAAGTTGCAGCGGGCAGGAAAGTAATATGTTTGCCCGCTGGTCGGAAAAAAGGCACTTTAGGTCCTTTTTTGCGGGCGTAAAATCAGCAAAATGGCGCATGTATGACAAAAAATATGACTTTGGGCTTCTACCGCTTTTCAGACAAGTTCTACCATGAAGCCAGTAGAGCCATCGTATGCATAGGGTTCCTGCAGTACTCGTCAACAGATAGCAAACGCACTCGGGTTCGCCTCGTGCTAGCTCGCCTCGGCTCGTACTGCAATTGCCCCCTCGGTCAAAAAAGACTCCATTTACGCTCTTGGTACATAATGTACTATTTTTGGAACACGGACGGAAAATGGCACTTGCAGTCCTTTATTTCCGGGCGTGAAATCGCAGACATCGCGCATGTGAGAGATAAAGTAATGTTACGACATAGCGAACATAACCGCCTATTCTACGGTACAATCATTTTTTTTAAAGCCAAAGGGCTTCTCAGTTAACTTGACTTATGGAAAAAAATTGGCTTAATCGTTAAAAACAGGATTCAATATTACTATTAACCCTGATAACCATGATAACCCTATAACCCAAGTACGCAAAAGCAAATTACAGCGCTGGAGATGGAATCCAACCATGGAGATGAAGTCCAGCGCTGGAGATGGAATCCAGCGCTGGAGATCGAGTCCAGCGCTGGAGATGGAATCCAGCGCTAGAGATGGAGTCCAGCGCTGGAGATGGAATCCAGCGATGGAGATGGAGTCCAGCGCTGGAGATGGAATCCAGCGATGGAAATAAAATCCAGCGATGGAAATGGAATCCAGCGACGGAAATTAAATCTAGCGATGGAGATAGAAATGAAAATAGTATCCAGCGATAGAGAGAAAGTCTAGTGATGGAAATGGAATCCAGCGATGGAAGTAAAATCCATCGATGGAGAGAGAAATGGAAATAGAATTCAGCGATGGAAATGGAATCCAACGATGAAAATGAAATCCACCAAGAGAAATGAAATCCATCGTTGTAAATGGGATCCTGCGGATGGAATCTCTCGATGCAAGTGAAATCTAGCGATGGAAATCATACCTAGCGATGGAAATGGAATCCAGCGACGGAAAAGAATCCAGCGATGTAAATTTAATCCAGCGATGAAGAGAAAAATCGATATAGAATTCAACGATGGAAATAAAATCCAGCGATGGAAATAGCATCCAGCGATGGAGATGGAGTCTAGCGCTGGAGATGGACTCCAGCAATGGAGATTGAATCTCTCGATGGAAATGAAATCTAGCGATGGAAATGAAATTCAGCGACGAAAATATAAACCATCGATGGAAATGGAATCCAGCGATGAAAATAGAATCCAACGATGGAAATGCAATCCAGCAATGGAAATGGAAACCAGCGATGGAAAAAAAATCCAGCGATGGACATAGAATCGAGGGATGGAAATGGAATCCAGCGATGGAGAGAAATAAAAATATTATCCAGCGATACAAATGGAATCCAGCAATGGAAATGGAATCCAGCTATGGAAATAAAATCCAGCGCTGGAAAGGGAATCTAACGATGGTAATGAAATCCAGCTATGGAAATGGAATCCAGCGATGGAACGAGAAAAAAAATAGAATTCAGCGATGCAAATGAAATCCAGCGCTGGAAAGGAAATCCAACGATGTAAATGAAATACAGCAAGGGAAATGAAATCCATCGATGCAAATGGGATCCTGCGATGGAAATGATATCCAGCGATGGAAATGAAATCCAGCGATGGAAATGGAATCCAGCAATGGAGAGGGAAATGAAAATGGAATCCAGCGATGGAAATGATATCCAGCGATGGAAATGAAATCCAGCGATGGAAATGGAATCCAGCGATGGAAATAAAATCCAGCGATGGAAATAGAATCCAGCGACAGAAATTAAATCCAGCGGTGGAGATAGAAATGAAAATAGTATCCAGAGATAGAGAGAAAGTCTAGCGATGGATATGGAATCCAGCGATGGAAGTGAAATCCATCGATGGAGAGAGAAATGGAAATAGAATTCAGCGATGGAAATGAAATCTAACGATGAAAATGAAATCCAGCAAGGAAAATGAAATCCAGCGATGTAAATGGAATCCAGCGATGGTAATGATATCCAGCGATGGAAATGGAATCCAAAGATGGAAATGCAATCCAGCAATGGAAATGTAATACAGCGATGAAAATAGAATCCAGCAATGGAAATGAAATCCAGAGTTGAAAATAGAATGCAGCGATGGTAATGAAATCCAGCCATGGAAATGGAATACAGCGATGGAGAAAGAAATAGAAATGAAATCCAGCGATGGAAATGGAATCCAGCAATGGAGAGGGAAATGAAAATAGAATCCAGCGATAGAAATGATATCCAGCGATGGAAATGAAATCCAGCGATGGAAATTAAATCCAGCGATGGAAATTAAATCCAGCGATGGAGATAGAAATGAAAATAGTATCCAGCGATAGAGAGAAAGTCTAGCGATGGATATGGAATCCAGCAATGGACGTGAAATCCATCGATGGAGAGAGAAATGGAAATAGAATTCAGCGATGGAAATGGAATCCAACGATGAAAATGACATCCAGCAAGGAAAATGAAATCCAGCGATGTAAATGGAATCCAGCGATGGTAATGATATCGAGCGATGGAAATGGAATCTAAAGATGGAAATGCAATCCAGCAATGGAAATGTAATCCAGCGATGAAAATAGAATCCAGCAATGGAAATGAAATCCAGAGTTGAAAATAGAATCCAGCGATGGAAATAAAATCCAGTGATGGAAATTGAATCCAGTGATGGAAATGAAATCCAGCGATGGAAATGGAATCCAGCGTGGAAATAAAATCCAGCGGTGGAAATGGATCCAGTGTTAGAGAGAGAAATATAACTAGAATGCAACGATGGAGAGAAAGTCTAGCGATGGAAATAGAATCCAGCGATAGAAAGAGAAAGTCCAATGATGGGAAGGGAATCCAGCGCTGGAACTGGAGGTCCAGCGCTAGAAATGAAGTCTGTGGTTTAATCTAATGACCCAACGCTGGAGATGGAGTCTATGGTTCAATTATAATGATACAGCGCTAGAGATGGAGGTTCAGCGCTAGAGATGGGGTTTATTGCTTAATTTAATTATACAGCCTTGGGACTGGGATTCCGGCGCTGAAAATGGAGTCTATGATTCGATTATAATGATGCAACGCTGGAGACGGAAGTCTAGCGCTGGAGATGACGTTTATGGTTCAATTTAATTATCCAGCCCTGGAGCTGGAATTTCAGCGCTCGGTATGGAGTCTATGGTTTCATTATAATGATGCAGCACTGGAGATGGAGTTTATGGTTTAATCTAATGATGCAGCGCTGGAGCTGGATTTTCAGCGCTGGAAATGGACTCTATGGTTTAATTATAGTGATGCAGCGCTGGAGATGGAATCTGTGGTTTAATCTAAAGATCCAGCGTTGGAGCTAGAATTACAGCGTTGGAGATAGAGGTTACGATTTAATCAAATGATCCTGCGTCGGAGCTGAAATTCCAGTGCTGGAGATAGAGTTTATGGTTTAATCCAGTGATCCAACGTTGGAGCTGGAATTCTTACGCTGGAGATGGAATTTCAGCGCTGGAGCTGGAGTTCCATCGTTGGAGCTAGAATTTTAGCGCTGGAGCTGGAGTTTATGGTTTAAACTAAAGATCAAGCGTTTGTTCTGCAGTATATAGTTTAAGTTAAAGATCTATCGCTGGAGCTGGAGTCTATGGTTTTAGCTAAGTATCCAGCGCTGGAGCTCCATCTCTGGAGCTGGAATTCCAGCGCTGGAGGCTCACTATGAATGCACTCTATGTCATGTAAAAAAAATAAAAATGAAACACGAGGGAAGCGAAAATCATAAAAAAAGATAATTGGATATCTCATTATTTGAAGAATACGGATTAAAAAAATTACGCATATCATGTAAAAAAAAATAAAAATTGATGATTCAAATTCTATACAAACAGAAATACAAACTCAAACAAGCAAATGAAACTTAATAATAAGCACAAAAAATTCAACGATGAAAAATTAAAGTTATTCAGTGCATCCGACATCATTGGTCGTATAGCAAACGTTGAGTTCAGTGAACAAATAATAACTGAGAATTATTCAAGAGATATGACAAAGGTATGTGAATACTGTCAAGCAAAGCATTTCAGTTTTGAAGCAGATAGAAATGGAAAATTCAGTAATTGTTGTCACAAGGAAAAGGTCCATTTACCAAATAATCCACACCCAGAACAACTAAAACAGCTGGCAACAGGAGAAACGAAAAATAGTACGGAATTCTGCAAAAATATTAGATCGTATGATAATGCATTCGCAAGTTTTGGTGCACAGTTTGACAGATTGCCGGAAAGAGGACCAAACATTATTAGAATATGTGGCCAAGTATATCACAATGTATACGCATTACACCCTAATCAGGATGAAGCACGAAAATACAGATAATTGTACGTTTCAGATAATGAAATGACAGCAAAGGAACGATGCACTTCGACAAATAATTCACAAGTAGATACAGAAATGCTGAAATAATTGGACAAAATTATAAGAGAAAATAACCCGTACACTAAAGCGTACAAGATGATGCGCGAGGTAGAAACAGAAGATAACGAAAGGTGTGCAAAAATTGGGATAAATCCGAGACATGTCACAATAACTATGAAAAGACAAGAAAATTTAAACAAAAATATACATAATACTGTGACATCTAACGAGGTTGCGATGGCCTCCGTTGGAGAAAACGTTTTATCACCATTAGAACGTGACATTCTTATACATGCTCGACAACAACGTCCGGTAAACATCTCAAACCTGAGTAAACATACTGATCCAGTGACTTATCCTTTAATTTATCCGTGTGGAGGTTATCGATGGATGCCAAAAATGAAATGTAGAGTAGGGAAAAATACAATATAAGATTTAAAATTTTACAACTACCGAATGAGTTGCAGCGGGTTTTAACCCTTATCTCAATCTCGGAAAAGTGTCTCAGCAAGCGGCAGTCAATGCCTTCGTCAAAGTTGAAAGTTCCCGATTATATTTTCTAAAAAAACAACCAAACTCAATTAAGGACAGAATGTTACAAGGGATCAATGAACTATTTAGAAAATAAAGAAATGATATTGTAAAAATAAGCAAGATGTTCATTTTTTCAGCTACTTTTATATAGGTAGTCCACGATATTAGAAACAAAATTATTTAGACGCAATGAGACTTGTCAATCATTATGGTAAACCGGACTTATTCATTACTATGATCTGCAATCTAAAATGGAAAAAAATAATCGAAAATTTAGAAAAGAATGAAATAGCAGTAGACAGACCAGACATAGTGTCAAAAGTATTTAAAGCCAAAGTAAAAGAATTGAAAGAATTGATAACAAAGTAACATTGTTTAGGAAGTCATATCGCTCATACGTCGGTCATAGAATTTAAAAAACGAGGACTGCCACACATGTACATGTGTACTATTGCTGAATAAAGATCATAAACTCGATACTTCGGAAAAAATTTATGAAATAATAAGTGCAGAAATACCTAATAAAGATACGTTTTAATTTTATAACATCGTAAAACAATTCATGATCCACGGTCCTTGTGGGAAACAAAATATAAATTGTCCGTGTATGGATAAAAATATAGAGAAATGTACAAAAAAATTTCCAAAGGCATTTAACAATGAAAAAAAACTTGAAGCCAACGGATATCCTTTATATAGAAGAAGGGACAATGGTATATCAATATATTTTAGTGGTAAAAATTATAGAAGAGTGGCAGATAATAGATTTGTTGTTCCTAACAACCCATATTTACCTTTCAAATTTAATGCTGACATTAATGTAGAAGTATGTTGTATAGTCCAATATATCAAATATTTATTCAGATTTTGCTACGAAGGTCACGATTGTGAACACATTGAATTGAAAAGTGTTGATGTAAATTTTAAAACTACTCAACAAAATACCAACTTACAAAATGTTAACGACGATAACGTACACAATCACGATGAGGTCAAACAATGTATCAATACGAGATATTTATGTCCACCAGAAGCACTATGCAGATTATATGAATATAATATATTTGAAATGTCACATACTATAATGCGATTGGCAGTCCACGATGAAGATAAACAAGATGTTTATTGCCAAGAAGGAAAAGAAGAATTATTACTTGACAGAAACATTGGCACAACATTAACATCATATTTCGAGCTCAATAAAGTTGACGAAAATGCTAGGAAATATCTTTATCATGAAATGCCAATATATTACACTTTCGATCAAAAATTGAAATTATGGAAAGATAGAATAAAGACAAACAAACCGCTGTTGAGTAGAATGTATTTGATAAACCCAAAAGATCGAGAAAAATATTTCATTAGGTTATTGCTATTACACGTCAGAGGCGCAACATCATTTCAGGATTTACGTACTGTAGAAGGCATTGTAAGATATGTGTACTTAATACCGCCATGTACTTAATACCGCCACTGGCTGGTATTAAATTGTACGCTTGCTAAAGCGGTACGGTGCAGTGACATTGTGTTTATACTGTTAAATAATGAAAGTTCCAACGATTTCAATCATCTCCGAATCCGAAATTCGCTTCAGGCGAGCTGTTTTATGCTCTGGATGCGCACATTTTTCAACTCTCTAAATTTCCAATACACGGATATATGTCATTTTCACTAGTCTAATATGTCTAAGCATAAAATTACGACACACCATTCAATTCGTCTTATTTTAAGCTTTCAAAAGGACTCGTCAGAATATTTTTAGTGCATAAATAAGCCAAATGCTGCCCCAGTTACTATTTTCATTCGATTGAACCTTACCGCCACTTTTAAAAATCCTATATAAACGATGGCTAAAAATTTTAATTACATTTTTCTTAATACAATTTTGCAGCTCTCTGTTCAAATAGAGAACGAAAATGTAAAAGAAGTCAAAAAAATTATTTCGATCAATTATGAACGTCCAAAGGTCAATTTCTAGTTAATTTTTAAATCAGTGTTAATTAACAATTAAGACATTATCACATTATTTATCATATGAAAATAGTACGTCTTCATGATAGACGTTGCTACCGAAAGTTCTTTTTCAGTATGAAACAATATTTTCATCCGCCAAAATACTTTTTTCTTAAAGTGGCGGTATTAGGTGCACTCATTATTTTACACCAAAAATAAGAGTCTTTCTTCAAAGTGTGATAACTTGGGTTTAGCATCATCGAACTGATCGTGCGAGGCATCATTTTAAAGGGTAAACGGGTAGCTTTGAAATGAAGGCACGTACGTTAAAAAATTCGCTCGCAGTAAAAAGTTATGACTGTTTAAAATGTTAGTGGCGGCATTAGGTTCTCATACCTTATATAATACATTCTACGATGCTGCAAAAGCAAAACAATTAATAAACGAACATGAAGAATGGGATAGATGCTTAGAAGAAGTCTCGTAAGTACAATTTTCTCAAGCACTTCCTGAATTATTTGCATTTATTTGTATTTTTCACAATCCAATCGATGTGCGACAATTATACGAAAAATACAAAACCAACTTTTATCACCCACGATGCGAAAAAGAAATTGGTGAAAATTTAGCACTAAATCATAAGTAAGAACTTGAAACAACACGGTCATATATTGACTTCAATTTACCAGAATTCATGACATATGTGGATGAGTATGATGATGATGAAATACAATTTGCAAATTACAATAATGATATTGATAATTTATAATTACAAATATCCTCGCTCAAAGAAAAACAAAAAAGGTACACATCGTGGGACGTGCATTAAACGTGAAACGCAAACGGATGTGTGTGTTGGTAATATTGGTAATTAAAAGTAGGGGAGGGTGGGACAAAACGGCACTCCTAACTTTAAAGTCGGCTAAAATCTTAATAAAACAGATAATCAATTTCTGCACGATACATTCACATTCGTTGAAGTAATCCCTACAAAGACCTACCAGATTTTTTTTTCGTACCTGTTTTCTGTTATAAAAATC
>JAWWMK010013475.1:0-22468 GCA_035047105.1 Galeopsomyia nigrocyanea
TAAAATTAGTCCGTATTCAATTTCTCCCCTGGTAGGCTCTCGCTCTCTCTCCCTCTCTCTCTCTCTCTCTCTCTCTCTCTCTCTCTCTCTCTCTCTCTCTCTCTCTACCTCTCTCTTTCGCTCGCATTCGCACCGACTCACTTTCCCGACTCGTCCGAGCCTCAGCCCAAGCCTCCCCCAAGGCGACTCATAATTAAATTCGGCCAAATTTCCCCCGCCAGCGCCCAGCCATTCTCCCGTAACTAGCTATTGTGCGCCACCATGTCACATCGCAGCCGAGAAACTTTTGGCCCAGCCGCGCGCCGGTTCGCCTACCCCTGGCCTCCCCTTCAGCCCTCTATTGCCCTTCTCCAGCCACCTTCAAAAGAAGAAATAACAACTCGCGCATCGCACCAACTACTTCCCTCGTCTGCTCGCTCTTCTCCTCTCCTCTCCTCTCCTCTTCTCTCCTCTCCCAGCCCTATGCTATCCTGGTTTTTCTTTGCTGCACTCGGCTGCTATAGCTTCCCCACTTGTACAACCAAACTTACTTTTTATCTCGCTCTTTTCCATTGCCATTGTGCGACAAACTTGCCTCTGAATGCCAAACTTGCCCATATAACCCTCCTTTCCTCCACCTCTCGCCCAATCTGATTTCATTGCGCACGCACTCACTGCCGCCGTCACCTTGTTCCTCCAAAACTCATTCAATTGCAGCATCCTTCTTCTTTCTTTTTATTATTGTTTTTTGCAGGCGCACCGATTCCTACTCACTTATGCAAATGCTTTATATTTTAACACCTACTGGCTCGTCGACATTATCGACCCGTTAGTCCGCTTAGTCAGCGGGAAACAGACAAAAAAGAGCGAAGCTAAAACTTTTACAGTCTCAATTAGATTAAGCGCAACTCTCCGAAGCTAACATTAATTTCAGATGAATTTGTCTGGGGCCGGCTGCCGCTGGAGCCGATTGGGATCGAATTTAATTGTAGTTTCTGCCGTGCGGCGCGGCCCGGCAATGGCAATTCGTACTTTGTCGCGCCATTATTTTCCGCTTCCTTTTATTTGGGAGCTTCGCGCAGCAGTTGCAGGAAGAAGATTTCTTGGCCGACGTAAATTATCAGGCCACGTTTTAATCGAAATCTCAGCGTGATTTATGACTTCTTATTGCTCGAGCTCAACTTTTGTTTGTCCCAATAATGTGTATATATGAGTTTTCTCTCTCTCTCTCTCTCTCTCTCTCTCTCTCTCTCTCTCTCTCTCTCTCTCTCGATGGTTAATCAGTTTTCGAGAGAGGGAGAGAGTGAAAAAGCTCAACAAAAAAAAATAGACACGGGGCTGAAGAAACTTGGGGAGCGAGAAGAGCTCGCGCACACGAGTCGGCGATGGCAGCGACGCGGCGTCTCGAGAGAAGGAGCAGTTACAAGCAGGAAATTTACATAATTAAAGTCAATCTAGCGAGTTACTATCGCAACTTGCAGGCTAAAATATTCAGGCTGAGCGGGCAGATCTGAGCGACATTTCCGTCTACACATCTATTTAGTCGAGACGCCGAGACCACTGAAAGTTTCACTGCATTCATAAATGGAAGCTTTGAAAATTTGATGCAACGCTCAAATGCGACATCTGGCGGCAGGCACGATCGACGAGACGAGAAGAGACGCAACGCGAGGCGCCAGCTAAATTTAATACTCTCATCGCTGATAATGAGAAAAGCGCGTCTGTCGCGAGAAAAGGTCAAAAAAAAAAAAAAACAAAAAACAAAAAACAAAAACAAAACAAGAAATTAATAGTCAGGCAATCGATGCCATATGAGATGCGGATGGGACCTGGGCATGCGACGATTAATATAGTTGCGTGGACGCGAGCACGAGTGGATCAATCGATTTCTGGCACTAATAGAAATGCGATCGCGCCAGTCAATATCGCAGCTGGCAGTGCTTTGAGCCAACATGGAACGCGGCTAATCTTACTAATGGCTTTTCCTCGTCCGTTGACTCGCGGCGGCTCAGCTATCGCTGCGCTGACAAATACCGCAGCGAGCGCGAGCTGTTGCTGTGTGTGCGCGCGAGAGTGTATGGGCCAGTATGTGCGCACGGATGGGTGTGTACGTATATGCCGTTGCGCGCATTGCCTGCATCAACGACTTGCCGTAACGAGCGCTAAATACAACTGATCGCGGACGCGCGAACCTCCCCCCAATTTGTATATATAATATATCCAAATACACACACACACACACACACACACACACACACACACACACACACACACACACACACACACACACACACACACACATATATATATATATATATCGGGTAGGTCGCACACACGTTGACTTTACGATCGATAGCCACCACCTTCCTATAACTCCGCGGCTCACTCAGCTCCACAATAATCTTTTCAGCGTGCAGTAGTAGAGATCGGCGTTCGGTCAGCCAAACAAGACAGTGGTCTATAGCTTAGCTGCATATCTCGGCTACTGCTACTACTGCTGCTGCTGCTGCTGCTGCTGCTTGGCTCGGCGAGCAAGCAAGCTAGCAGCATTTTGCGCGCTATCAGCTCGGATGAATAATGAGAAGGCAAAGGAGCCAGATGCTCCGTGCTTGAGCAGCGGCAGCAGCAATTAAGCCGCTTCCAAGCTCCCGGCGCCCTATCGCGAATTTCCCGCATTCCCTCGGGTGTGCGCGCTCTCTTGCTCTTTCCCTCTCTCACTGCTCCTTCTCTCCCCCCCCCCCCCTACTCCCACCCGCCCTCTCTCTCTCTCTCTCTCGACTCTCACTCCGAAAATAAACTTTCTGATCTGGAAATCCTTGTTTAAGCTAACGATCAAGTTGCCGCGTGTGCGTGCGCGTCCAATCTCCGATGCGTGAAGCCCGATAACAAGGACGACTACGACGACGACGACGACTGCGCACGTTACATATATTCCGGGCACGTGCTTTTCTTCCAAGGATTAAAGCCTGTTTATCTTGGCGACGCGTATAGATGTATGACTGTCGTCGAATATCTTGCTTTACTGTGTTCGCAACTAACTGCCTGTACGACGGACCAGCGAGCTAACGATTGTCTTTGTTGAGAGAAGAACAACAACAAGAAAGAAAAAAAATGCTCGACTTACTTGCGAAGGATCAAGGATCGAGTCTCATATACGATACATCAGCGAATCCCCAACAAACTGGCGCTCGCGGCCATTATAATACGCGCTTGCTTGCTTGCTTGCTTGCTCGCTCGCTTGCTTCGAGCGACATTTCAGGATTGCTCGTGCCTCGCTAATTGATGCTCAACTCGCTAGAGAAACAGTTTGAGAGAGAGAGAGAGAGAGAGAGAGAGAGAGAGAGAGAGAGAGAGAGCTAGAGATCGAGCGCCGCTTTGGAAATGAGATTTCGGTGCAGCGAAGCTCAACAACAGCCTACGCTCGTCACGTACGTTGACTCGTACTACTGGCTCACATACTCTCTCCCTCGTTGTTGTACGCAGAGAGATAGAGCTGATCCTCACGTATGCTCATTCGAATGTCCAACGCTGCTCTATCCCTTGCACGATTATGTGAGTGAGGTCAAAGTCGTAGCCCTAAAAATCAGCGTAAATAGTGCGACTCGCCGGTCGGAGAGAGGGAGAGAGAGAGAGAGAGAGAGAGAGAGAGAGAGAGAGAGAGAGAGAGAGAGAGAGAGAGGGAGAGAGAGAGGTAGAGGAACGATTTCCAGTGCCGCAATTTGGACTCCGGCCAACCACCTCTTTCCATCTGCCTCGAGTTATGAGATCCTCCATGATCTCGCTCCACTGCGGATCAGCTCGCTACAGTATTCCAGTGAGTTTTTTTCTCTCTCTCTCTCTCTCCTCCTCCTCTCTCCCCTCTCTCCCTTTCATCTTCCAAAAAACTCAACCAACCGCTCAACACAATTCAACGCTAATCCCGTCTCATTTATTTCTACTGAAAGGAACAAAGAAAAAAAACTCAATCCAAACGTTCTTTCGCGGTAATTCATTGTAAATGAGAAAATTACGAGGAGATTGGCGCGATTTTGAAAGCAGCTTTGGCTCAAAAAGATCAAGTTACTTGTTTGCTTTTTCTCTTCTCATTTTGCTAGCCGCGTGCAGTGTAGCGAACACTTAATTCGATTGAAAAAAGCCAAACCTGAATACGTAACAATGACGTTTTCATCTATTGAGCAATTTGCGGATAATTTTTTTTCAAGGGATAGCTTACATTTGCTGACGAGATCTGGTGACTAGCCAAATTGGCGATCGAGTGGTCATGCCGGTTTCGGGACGCTCCTACTCGGCGGAACCTTGCCTTGTTAACTGAATAGACTGCCTCTATTATATACCCGTCTGTACGGTGGCATTTGAGAAAGAGATAGAAAAAACTAGCAGAGCGAGCTTCTTTTCAAATTGCAACGTATAGAATAGAGCAAGAAGAAGAAGAGCGCGCCTTTGTGCTCAGTCAACTCTCGACTTTGCCGCGTGGAAAATAAAAAATGTACGACTTTACAGGCCCCAGAAAAACACACACACATACACACACAGAAGCCGGCAAACAAATCCCGAATGTAAGGCGTAGGTGTATAGAGTGGCAGTGTTGACTCGCTGCCCGAGCACTCTACAACTGTTAGACCTATTGGAATATCGAAATTCCGGCGTAAAAGTAAACAGTACGTAGGTCGAGCCCGAAAAAGCTTGTTTGGCCTGTTTACAACTCGCGAACTCGCGGTGTAGCCTCAAAGGGGAAATAGTTTTGCGAGAGGATGAGCGGGAGAGCGGGAGAGAGGGAGAGACAAATCCAAGGGGCAAAGTGTTGCTGGCAGTGATGGGATGATTGAGCCAAAGCAAGGCATTAGGAATCGACTGTACGCGACTGCAACGTCCTACAAAGAGACAAGCCGAGGTGACAGCAATGTGACACATTTGCGGTTGCCGCGTAGCTCGACAAGTCGCCAAACGCCTCGTCTCTCTGACCCTGCTACACAAACACCAGCTTGCGGAACAAAGAGAGGCAGAGAGCGAGAGAGAGAGAGAGAGAGAGAGAGAGAGAGAGAGAGAGAGAGAGAGAGAATGGGGGAAGAGAGGAGGAAGAGGAGGTCGACAGCGACGAGGTTATTCTGGCTTTGTCGCTTGAGGCAAGTTTTCGAGGCACTAGAGCGTTAATTAAGCGCGTAACCGACGACACGCTAAATCGCTTCTCACGCCCCCACTCTCTCTCTCTCTCTCTGCTTCCTCCCCCGCGCCACCGGTCCGTGTGGCGGAAAGCATGCGATTATCAAACCACCAGTTCACGGGAGAAACTCTTTCACCCAACTAAACTTTCATTCCGTCGCTTGCAATTTGTTTTTCTCGCCTTCGAGCTCCTCAAAGCTCTTCGTTGCTGCTACCGCTGCTGCTCGACTTATATAACTCGCTCGGCGTACTCTCTGTGACGCAGCAATTTCGGCGCAAGCTTCCCTAATCCAGCCAGCGCTCGCGCGCACTTTTCTATCCGCCTGTATCTTAGAGAATTGATTTTAAAACAACGGCTAAGTTGTATCGCCGAAGAATGATGATAAAAGCCCTTTCTATAAAGGCTTGCTCTATTTGATTTGTGAGGCATGGAAAAGCCAAGTTAAATTCCAGGCTCCCGCGGCGATCGGTACGGTAGCAACGGCACTGCCACACAAACTTTGAACCGAGAAGAGGACGAGCTGTCGAATAAATATTTACTTGGGGCGAAGCGAGAGCGCGGGAGGGGGGGGGGGCGTTATTTAATAACGTCGCGAGAGAAGAGAAGCCGTGAAATTTAATGTTCTGCGCGGGAGTAGGACGTGTGCGGCTAGCTGACTGACTAGTCCTTTGGCGAGCTCGGGTGGGCGGCTAAATGAGAGCGCGGCGCGGCGGGTGGTTTGCTGGTAAAAAAGCCCAGTTTTTCCGCTACATTAGCACTCGCTACTGGCAGCTCTGGCGGTAGCTAGACTCGCTCGGCGCAGCTAATTATCCTCCGGCCGGTTTTCCCTCGTTCACTCTCCCTAACCAGTTTTTCATGGAGTGTTATTCGCATCTCGGTGCAGGCGGCGGCGGCGGTGACGGTAGCAGCGGGCACAGCAATTTTTCAGCGCCCACCGACATCCCAGGTAATTGCTGGATTATGCGGTTGGCGATTTCGAATCGGCGTTAATGAGCACAAATTACGAAATAGTACTTATGCCAAGCAGCAAAGCTCCTCCCCCGCCTGCGTAAATATCCATATTATCGTATCGAGATGAGCCACGGGTGTTGTTATTATTTGCGCGGTTGGCTTTATCGCGATGTCAATTCGTTTGGGGAGCGCGGAAATTTATGCTGCATGGAAAGGCCTGCGAGCGAGGGTTTCTCGAGAAGGAGAAGCGAGCGTTATTCATGCCACCGCGAGAGCATTAAATTATAAAGTCAAAAGCAGCTGAGGCGCGAGGATGATACAAATGTGACTATTATGCGAGGCGCGGCCAGAGTAGCAGAGCGGAATCGGAAGCAGTTCCCGTCGCTCCCTCGCTCTCCCTCTGTAGCTCCTCTCGCTCTCTCTCTCTCTCTCTCTCTCTCTTTCGCCGATAAGTGCTTGAAATATCGAGAAGCGTAATGCCAGTTTAGCTGAAAAGCGCTAGCCGCAGGAAATCTTTCATCGCTGGCTATTCAACGAGGCATACTTGAAGTATAGCCACTTGTCGCGCATTCAGAGCTGCTTGAGCTTTCTTTCTCTCTCACGGGCTCGCTCACGCTCGTCCGACCCTCAATATTGTTTTCGGTGACTCTTTGCAAATCGGGAAAGAAGGCAAACAGATTTCCAGTCAGCCAGAGACGTTCCAAGCGTGACTTCTCGGTTTCCGTCCCATGTGTATGTGTGTGTGCCCGCGCTCGCTCGCTCGCTCGCTGCAGCCGTGACATGGGACGGGACCTTCTTGATTTGCTCTCCGGAATACAAAGTAGATGCTTTCTGCCTCTCGCTCTCGCTGCCGCTGCCTCACTTTGCTCGGCTGGCATACGTCGCCGATGATGTTTCATTCGGAAAATATTAAAAAGTCAGTCTGTCGCTGAAGAAGCAGAAGAAGAAAAGGGCCGGCGAGGCTGGCAGCAATGAATGGCTGGCAGGCCTATCTGGTGGGCGAATGGCAATGAGGAGACAAGGGTCGAAAAATCGGAAGGAAAATGGAGCGAGGATGGTAGAGAGAGAGAGAGAGAGAGAGAGAGAGAGAGAGAGAGAGAGAAAGCGAGCGAGGGAATGGGGGCTTTTCGCTGATTGCCACTAAATTGCGGACGCTTGGTTACCAGCAGCACGTAGCTGTGTGGGCGTGGGAGCTCTCGTGTCTCCGCCGATCTGTTTCCCTGTGCGTCCCAGACAATTTCCAGTTGCCGGCCATTTTTCAATCGGCCGCACCGTACACACGGCTTCAAATACACTTTCCCAGCAGCAGTAGCCAGCCAGCCAGCCTGGCTACGGTTTCGAGTGGCCCCGGCTCTCTGCGACCGCACTGACCGCTAGCTTTATCGGCCCTTCCTATACTCCCATATAGCGATCCTATACCTGCTGCACGGAGACAGATAGAGGGAGAGACAGAGAGAGAGAGAGAGAGAGAGAGAGAGAGAGAGAGAGAGAGAGAGAAAGAGAGAGAACTACCAGTGCTCTCGATTAATCTGGCCGTAGAAAACTTTTCGAATTATTTTATCCTGCCAGCTTGAGCACCAAGCAAAGTCAGGCCTATCTTCTCTCCTTCTTCTTTCTACTTTTTTTTGCTCCTCCTCCCAAAGAATGAAGAGAGCATCCGGGAAGCGTGGCATGGCTTTTGGTTTTATAGCCGCTAGGGCCTTTCGCGTTCGAGAGCTTGAGACTTGATCTTGAACGAATGATCGTAAAACGCTGCCTGCATCGCCGCCCGCGACCAGAAAAAGAAAGAAGAAGAAGAAGAAGAAGAAGAAGAAGAGGAAGAAAAAGAAAAACCAAGTAGGCAGAAGATAGAGATGGTTCCCTTGCTAAAAATTAAATATCTCTCTAGTTAAGCGCGATAAAACTGGCGCTACTTCGCTTACAGACGAGCTGTAAAGACGAGCTGCCGAGTGCTCCCAAGCCGAACAAATCCCATGGCTTACTCTTTGCAAACAAAGCCGCGCCTACATCGCAGCGCATGCGGACGCAACGATCCTGCTGTGTGTATGTGAGTGTGTGTATGCGCCCGCGCCGCCTCGGTCCAGTGACTTCAGTCGACTCCATTGATCGGATCGATGCACCCTTGTAGCTGAAATCAAATCGGCAGAAAGCTCGTATTATCCGCCTACCTCTCACCGTCACGCCACCCCGCGCGATTATATAATGCTTAATACTCTGCAATCATTATCGCGCAGATTCCATAATACCCGCGTTGCCTTATAATTCCTTGCACTCAGACAACCTCCAACATTTCTCGCCTACTTTTATTCCTTTCCTCCAGCCAAAAGATCTCTTCTCTCCCCCTCTCTTTGAGCAAACTTTCGCCGACGAGCTACTTCTATTTTAATTCATGACCTTTCTTCTCTTTCTACTTAACCTGCTGTCTTCAACAATTGCAGATAATGCTTAGCAATTTCACACCATTTGTACAAAATCATTTTTATGTACTTGCAGTTCCGTATACATCATCGTTAATTGGAAAATGTTCTATCAATTGTAATTTTTCAAAAGTTACGTATATATTTTTTCATGATAAGTGGAAAGTTATCGACGTTTTGTGTATTTATTATGAGAGCAAATTTTTTTTTAATATGTTTCTTACTCTACTTTATTTACTGAATTGCAAACATTCCTTTTTTTCATTTTAAAACACAGATTTCAATGTGTAAAATCTGTTTTGTGAAACCACAAAATAGATTTTTGTACAGACTGTGAAAAAAAAACGCTGCCAACTGCATTAGCGGAGTGCTTCCTTGAAGAGCGAAATCAACGATGATTTTACTTTGTTGTGATGATATTACTATTTTAAATGATTTTATAAGAATCATTAAGATTTTTATAAATATAATTTATGACACGTGCGCTTGATGGACTTCTATTATAATTAAAAAGCTTTTAGTATATGCATCCATACTGATCGATATAACTTATCGCACGAAATCGCGAAATTTACATTAAAAATACCATTTCGAAAAATAGCTCTAACAACATTTCTACTCGATGTATCTTTATGAAAGTTTGTTTCCCCCTCCTTTGGCCGTTCTCGCAACAATTTGAAAAAAAAATTCGTAAAGATTTCTCGCACAGGATCGCCACAATGATGGGCATATTTTTTGAGTGAAATACTAGAAATGATTGAAAATCGAAGCTTACGAAATAAGGGCTATAAAAAATTTTCTACTCAATCGATCTGTAAAATTTTTATTCCCCTCTTTTATTTATGCCAAAATAAACCAGATTGAAAAAAAAATTGAAGTCATTTACACGATTTTAACGTCCATACTGATTGATAAAACTTATCGCACGAAATCGCGAAATTAACATTAAAATTACCATTTTGAAAAATGGCTCTAAAAAAAATTTCTACTCGATAAATCTATTAATTCGTTTTTCCCCATACCCACCATAATTTTCAAAAGTTAAAAAAAAAATCAAGACGATTCCTCGAACAGAATCGACACAACGATTGACAGACTACATTCATACACATACACACACACACACACACACACACACACACACACACACACACACACACACACACACACACACACATACACACACACACACACACACACACACACACACACACACACACACGCACGCACACCCAGACGCACAGACATCACGAAAAAATTTTATATTTCGATTCTACGTGATACCCAGTACAAAGATATGTCAAAAAATCAAGAACGAAAAATTTCTCGAAAACAAAGCTCCATCTTCAAGGAAGCAAAATAAAAATAAAAAGTTGTTACTTAGACAAGCCATAAAATGTTCATCATTTTTTCAGTACAGCATTTAGTATTGAATGCAGGAGTAAAGGATCGAGAGGGCCCGTCGAAGAAATTCCAAGCTTGAGTCAAAGAACTACGTTAAAAAGGAAAAAGTGACGAGGGAGAATGGTTGCTTACTCTAACTAGCAAACTCCGTATTCTGGCTTGGCTCTATACTCTCGAAGAAACTTCTTACTGAAAGACGTACTTTGGCGCTCATAGAAAATTTCAAAGCACCGAAAAAATAAAACTTCTTTCACGAAATCAAGTTGAGCATTAAAAGGCCAAACTATTTTCTTGCTCGATGTCAATGCCGTGTAGAGCACTTTATCCAAACGTAACGGACTTTACAAAGCAGCTTTTTCGTATGTTTACGAGAAATAGTAAGTTTTACATGAATATATCATGTAAAATGTTATTTCTTCCTATTTGCTTGCTATGTTATTCGAAATTTTTTTTAAAGCAATTATCAGACGATGACGGAACATTCACAACGGGGTATTTTCAAAGAGCATATACAGTGCTCAAAATATTGATCAGAGGCTAATATTTGTATGGTGTATGATGACGTACAAGGATAAAGTAATGTTTTTTCAAATAAAAGTAAAACTGTTGGTATTTTCGAAAAACAAAAAGCGTCCTCTATAAAACATAAATAGACTGTACGGGATCAATGGAGAGATTACGAAATTGTGCAGCTGCGAACAAAAACCCAGAAAAAACAACCCAAAATTGAAGTGGAAACTGAAATGCGTGCACGCAAGGGACAAAGGATGAGAGAATTTGCTGAGTGAAAAACAGAAATAGCCGCTCAAATGAATGTTAGCAAGTTTCAACAGGAATAGCTTTATCTGGGAGCTGCGAATAAAACGGGAAAATGCGAGTGAACGTTCTCGGAGGGGCTCGATAGGCGGCAGCAATATCTATTAGTACGCTAGGTGCAGCGAGGCCGAAAAACCATTCTCTTTTTCCTTGGGCCGTTTCCTACAACAGGCGAAACACACAATGGGCGAAGGGCAGAAAGTAGCTACTGGAAAATAGAGCCAAGCGTCGCTGGCGGACGTTTAACCGAGCTGAAATTAAAAGCACCGAAAGAAGTAGGAGGGGCGGGGAGGGGAGGGGAAGCCCGGAGGATGTGTTGAGAGTAATGAGAGGAATTGAAGCGAGTAGAGGGCGAATCGATGGGCGTACGGCATAAAACGCATAGAACTCAAGCGGTAGAGTAGAGGCGTTGCGGATAAAGATTGCTGATTGGATGAAAGAGCTGATTGGAGTGTCAGAGGTGTTGGTGGCTGCAGGTGTGCACGCAGAGGCGAAAAGAGCACGAGATGAAGAGCAGGATGAGGAGGTAGGGGAGGGGAAAGAAAGTTGAGCTCTAACGCTAGCCCCGGATCCGAGTGAGAGCCGAAGAAACTGACAGCCCATGAAATGGACTCCCGCTTCCTAATGTTGTTTTCTCGCAGCGCCAAATCCTGAAAGGTTGATTTTGCCCGACAGCAAGTGGTATATTCGCCGGCCGGCCGGCCGGCCGATATCTAAAACGCTCAAAGGCTATATGTCGGACACATAGTCTCGCTCGCAGTAGCTCGAGTGAGTGAGCGAGCGAGCGAGCGAGCGAGCGTGCGTGCAGGCCAATCTAGCGAATATCAAGCGAACGACGCCTCGCGCGTTGTATATTGATTCCCTGCGCGCGACAGAGGCTTTTAGTAAATTAACATTCCATTTTATTGCGCGGCCGCTTGTAGCGCTCACTTTTATCAGCGCCGACATACAGCCAAATGTGACCTTTGTCATTTTGTTTGTCACGCCGACATCGGCTTTTCCATTGGCAAATCTCCAGCAATAATGTGCTTACGCTCTTTCCCTCTCCCGTCGACCCTCCTTCCAACTGCTGCTCCTCGTTATTGATCATTTTTAGCCACTGACAATATCACTCGCGTTCCTCGCCTACTTTGCAATGGCTCAGAGCACAATGCCAATCAACGATGAAGATCAACAAACGCTTATAAGCAGCAGAAGCAATATAAGCTTGCGTTTTACAGCCGATAGTCTTCCTCTCTTGGCAGGGCTTAGCTGGCAAGTTTGCCGTTGCAGTAGAGCGTATAGAAGAATAGGAGAACTGAAAACTGCAGCTAGGCAGTGGTGGCGCGGCGAGCTGTGCAAGTAGAAGTGAAAGAGAAGGAGGAAAGGCGGCTGGAGAATCCATAGCTTGATTGTATAACGATGTCCCAAGGCGAGAGCTCGAGATTCTCTCTCTCTCTCTCTCTCTTTCTCACTGCAGCCCGCTGTCGAGCAGCTAATTCAATGGTTGAAGGGCAGACAAGCGAGAGAGGGAGAAAGCGGAATAATGCTATTCTCTTTCTTCCTAGTACATCTCAGTTCCGTCGCCTTCTCCCCGGCAATCTCAAAGTCAAATTCACTTGTTTTACCTGTTACGGCGCAGTACAGCGCGACGCGAAGCTCCAACGAGCGAGCTCGTGGTCTTTCGCCGATTTCGCTGCGGCATTCTCGACTTGACCGAGCTTCACTACCGCAGTCCTTATGACGTGCTCGCTTGCTGGCAAAATTGCCATATACGATATGACAATTAATTAGTAAATACTTGGCTCGCAGCAATATTGCAATGGCGCTCCCACGGCGCTCGCCGCACATCGATCATTTGAATTTGGTGAAGCTTCGGCTTCGCAAATACTTGAAATTCCGCCAGGGCTGGGCAATCGTGCAGAATTTGAGCTATGCGTCATTTTAGTATTGCCGGCTACGAATAGTTGGCGAGTCGCGCCGTCACCTCCGCTTCATCCAGATCCAGATTCAGATCGTCTCTACTATATGATCGACCTGCAGAAAAAAAACCGATGAAAAATACAGCGAATCGCGCCTATATTTAGCTGCATTCCGCAATCTTCGCCAAAAGCCCCGTATTGTCCCCGCTGTTGCAAATGCACAATGCTTTCTCATTTTTTTTCTCTCTCTCTCTCTCTATTTATTGTAACTGCTTAATTTCGTCCTCTCGCTCTACGCCATCCCGAAGCAATTATAATTTTGCTCATTATATTTGCCGGCGGACCACCACACACCATTGCAAGCGAGGACTGCGCGCGCTAATTAGATAATTAACCGGACTATTTACAGCTTCAATTTTCACAACTTTTCTTCTACTTCTTCTCTCCTTTTTTTTCGAATAAGACTCTTGTCGGAGCGAGTCGGCTTGAGGGAACGATCTAGAAGACGCGATGGAAATCGAGAGAGAGAGAGAGAGAGAGAGAGAGAGAGAGAGAGAGAGAGAGAGAGAGAGAGAGAGCGGGAGCGGGAAACGAGCCGAGGAAATTGATCCGCTATGCAGTTAACCTCTTCAATCTTGAGCCCTCCCTCATCCCCTAGCACCCCTCCTCTCCTCCACCTGCCTCGCTTTACCAACACGACTTCTCCACCCACTGCTTGCTGCGACCCACATGCAAACAAGATCCAGTTCGATAGCATCTCCGAATCGCTCTCTCGTCTATTTTATCGCAACTAATGTCGAGGCGTAAGCAACAAATTCAGACGCAGCCACACAGACACGGGGCGACAATCGGATTAAGAATGCAGTCGTCATCGTATCCCAGGATTATCGAGAGCATGTGCGTCGCGCCGATCGACTCATTATTATGTTTGCCCGAGCATTTGCCGTGAAATCGAGAATCAAGAGGGCCGAGAATTGAGAACGAAGAGAGCGAAATAGAGGAGAACGCCAGAGAGGGAGAGAGTGAGCGGTCCCATCCGTTGGCGCCAAATCGCGGATCTAGATTAATTTTCGGTTTCCGCTTTAGCACCTCGTCGGCAAAGGATTTGCCAAGCCGAGACCGGCGGCAGCGGCAACGGCGGCAACGGCGGCCCAGGCCGGATTCCCCTGATTTACTCGTAATTGAATTTTTAATTAAAACCTATAATCGTCTCATCCCAAATCTTTTTCGCGGGCGCTTTTTTCCTCTCTTGCTGCTGCTGCTGCTCTCCTCTCGCGAAAATTCGAGCTTACGTATCCCTACGGCTGCCCATCCGTATTTCAGCTAGTTTCATATTCCCTCGTTCATATTAACATTAATATTTCAAGGGAAATAGCCGCAGACTTTTCGCTCTGCGAGCAACTTGGCTGGGGCGAAAAAAAAGAAAGAATCCGCAGAGGAAAAAAAAAGTAACATCGGCAGCCAGGCAGCCAGCCAGTCTCGCCACCTGGTAAACCCGGCTGGTGTGTTACAAACATTTACTTCATTATTTTTATTGCGCTCTGCGGTGGCAAACACACCGAAAGAGCCGTTGCACTTTGTTGGCTTTGAAAAGGCTTTGATTAATTAAAACGGCAACCTCTTGAATTTCATGTTTGCCGAGTTTTCACATTTTAATCATCCAGGAGGGCCGGGACCATTGACTGCATGTATGACTGCCGTTCGTACCTCTTTTTCAATGCACTTTGCTCTCCCGCTCATATCGTAAAAATATGCCAGCAGTCAAACTACTCGTTCCCAGCGAAATTGCAATTATTCACGTTTCAGCTTTCCTTTTAAGCCGGTTCACTTTATGCTTGGTCTAACTCTCAATTCACATTACTTCCACACATTCCGTTTATTAATCTAATTTCATTTGCTGCGCGCGCGCTCAAGGGACATTTTCATTTCCATGAGTTGTGCCGATCCCCATTCGTCCTCGCTCTACGCGTATACGTCCACTAAACTTATATTCATCGAGCAAATACAATTTAGCGCTTTTACGTACAACTCGTCCATTTCTTTTTTTTTTTTTTTGCACATGTATTTTTTTCATGCCGCAATTTTCCGCGAGTACATGTGAAGAATAAGCTCGTACAAATTCGCTGCTAATATATTGAGTTGAAAAGTTAACGTGAAAATTGCGAAGCCTTTTCGACGAATCATTCGCTCAACTTGATTTAATTTCACTCAAATTGATATTCCAGAGAGTATTACTCGTTGCCGTTCCATGAAATCGTAATCAATACTAAGTTTGAAAATATGGCAAAGTAAAATTATCCGTAAAATTGATGCTGTGTCCCAACAGACGTACGGCGTGTCACTGGAAATCGTAGAGCTCACTTCTATGGCATAAATTATCGAGAAACTTTTGATAAGGCTGGAAAGGCTTGGTTAGATGATACTGCTGCAGTTAGTTATGAAAATGATGTTTAGGTCGTACAGATCCATTGATCTGCTCGCAAAAGTACGAAGGACAATTGCGTGGTAAATGTTGCGAGCTGGAGCGTGTAGTTATAGTGCGGGGGCAGAGTTAGCGCGGGCAGTGGGATCACGTGTAGAAACGGAAATATGGAACGGCAGAAAGGTTAAAGGACAGTATAGCCGTGAGAAAAGGTGTGTAAGCAGCGAGTCCAGTGCGTTTGGCCAAGCGCCAAATAACGCGGTTGGCAGATGGGCTACTAGCGCTGCTGGCGTGCCCGGCCGTGCCACTGCTGGTCAGTGCGTCAGTGTTTGCCTTCCCTTGGTTGGCCCCAGCTAGCGACTCTCCCTTACATAGCAAAGCTCTCGGCCGACTTTCGCTCGGCTGGGACAAGCAAGACCGGTCGCTAACGAATGTTGATGTAGGCCTTCTCGTTCGTACGCCAGCAGCCCATCAATTTTGGTTAGCGACGAGCTGAAAGTCGGAAAATAAAGCAAGCGCGGAGAACGATAATACGCATGTCGAGTAATGGCGAGCAGCAGAAACACTCGCGTAAGTATGAAGTCGAGCGAGAGACTCTAGTCTACGTTCTCCCGACGATCCACTGGAGATAGCATTGAAACGAGCGGACAGGCCGCATGAAAAGAAAAAGAAGAGGAAGAAGGTGCAGGCAAGCATGGATAGGAGGGTGTGAAGCGACGACGGCGACGACGCGCTGCGCGGCGTGCTCTCACTAAGAAGCGTGACAATGTAGATGGGCTTCCAAGATATAGTCGCGAGAGCACCTCGTATATACGCGAGCACGTAGATTCTCGCAAACTCAAGCTTGCCGCCACTTTTCCCGCTATATCCCGGTCTGTCGATGTTTTAATGAGATTAGCGCAAAGCTAAAGCGATGATTAACGATAAGTTGTCTCGAGGAGGACGCCTGTATGCGAGAGGAAGAGAGGAGCACGTATTTGGGGCCGAAGGAAAATAGCGGCATGGGAATAGAATGGATCAGTGGGCCAAAATAAAAAAAGTAGGGGCACGCGAAAAGCTAGCGAAGGCGAAATTGAAAACGTAGTGGCGCTGCTGGCGGCCTCGCGGGATTGCAAAGGCAAGGACAGGGCGTACGCGTAAAGGTGTTGATTCGTTTTTTTTTTCTTTTTGCGCAGTCGAATGTTGCAGTGAACGAAACATCATTAGCTGTATATGGCTAATAGCCAATAGAGCATAGAACCAGTAAGGAGCATGTGGCTCTGCTCTTCAGTTTCGCATTATATATCTAAACTTTTTCATAAATCAAAATCTATGCGAGCCGAGTGGGCGGTCGGCGGTCAGAGGATGCATTATTAGCTTGCGGCTTCCCTTCAGGCTTTCCCCCACGAGGACTCTATACGACTATCCATCATTAGCGGCGGTCGGCCGAGCGACAGCGATCACTTTGGACAGCCGGTAGCGCTACTCATTCTATTAGCACGAGTTTGGAATGGCCAATGCGAGTTACATGCGCGACTTCGTTCGCCGACTTTCCGTTGGCTTCTGCCATACGTCAATTACCGCGGGGCTGAATTGAATGTCTGATGAGAGAGCGAGTGAGTGTGGGAGAGAGAGAGAGAGAGAGGGGGGAGGGGGGGGCAGCACTGACTCAGAACAGCGAAGTGCACTTTGAGCGGCCATCGCTCACGAGCATCTTCCGACACTAACGGATCCCCTAGTTCGCTCTTTCATTAGGCGCCCGCAGCCGGCAGAATCCATCCGTCCGTTCTCGCTAGTACTCGCGGAACTGACGTTAGAACGTTGCGCGCACGCAAGCTTCCATCTCCCAGCCCCAAGCCCCCTTTTTATTTTCAATCCAATGTAACTCCAGACTAGGCGTCTTCTGCCACACACTCGTATTGCCGCACATCATTGCTATTTCGTTCAACAATGGAGGATCTCGGGCGGAATAGAGACAGCGCGAGCTGAGGGGAGAGAAAACGAAAAAAGCTTGAGAGGAAGGGAAAGGGAAGGCTGGCAGGGAGGGGGTCATTAAAGGCCATTGCGATGCTCTTCTCGCGGCTAATCTAATTGGCTGCTGGCTCGAACCCGAGGGCACGTACTCTCTAGCTGGCTCTCTCTCTCTCCCTCTCGCTCTCACTCGCTCTCGTATTTTTAGCAGAGTTTTTTGTGCAACACTCGGCCCGGCGCGCGCTAGCTCTGTCAATTATTGATAAAAGAGCGTGGCAGGCTGCATGTCGCTGAATCGCGCGCTCGCTCGCTCGCTCTGGAAACGTCAACGCGAGAGCGAGGTGGGAAGGGGGGGGTGGGGCGTTTCGCGACAGAGAAAGAGTCGATTTCGATTGGTAAATTATTGCTCTCTCGAGCCGAGTTGAGGCAGAGCAATAAATAACCATCAACGCAGCGCTAAGCCCAAATGTGGCTTCGCGGAAATTAAAACAGACACTCGGGGGACACATGCACAACCGCGCCATCACCATCCATCTTCGATTCCAACCTCCTTTCATAGCAGATAAACTGACATCGGCCAAGATTAACGTTTTCGCATGTTGATGTGTCTCTGCGCGTGCATTAAAAATAAAATAAGTGAGCGCACAAGCGCGCGCAGGCCCCGCTTGTAAAAATATCCCCTGTTAAATTTTACCTCTTCTTTTTTGCTCAGACGCGGAATCTCCTCGTACCTTCTATCTCTCGTCCTTCCTCGTTCATTCTCTCGAGCTCGGCGCACCCGCGTGCGCGTGCAGGCTACTCGCTCAAAATATGTTTTGCGTTTAATGCCAAATATACGGGCGGACTTTATGGACGCGCAATGCTTTTAAAGAGAAAGCGCGCGAGCGTGCGCGGGGGACTTGGCGAAAAAAGTGCGTAAATAAAGCCGGAAAAAGCTCGCTCGCTGGCGGACCGCAAGCAAAGCGTACGCGGTGGCGGCGGCGGCTGAGTCAGCGAGTCTAGAAAAGTGAAACAGTTATTGCGCTAATACAGGAGCGAGGGAGCTGTTACTCATCAGGATTACGCAGGCCGAGGCATAATTAATCGACTGACATTTCCGGCATGCATCATTTTCATAATGGAGTCAGCAGAGGGAGCGAGGCGATGCCAGCAGCGCAAATCCCCCCAACGGATTTCGCAGCTGGCTTGTGCAAATTATTGAACAATGCTGCTGCCGCTGCTCTCTCGTTCTCTCTCTCTCTCTCTCTCTCTCTCTCTCTCTCTCTCTCTCTCTCTCGCGTGCGAGCTGCTGCTGCTTCCTACGAAATGGAACAACTGCAACTTTTGCCACTGCTGCTGTTTGCAGCTCATTGCATCGCAATCGCTGGGAGTGCATATTTACCTGGCCCCTACTACTCAATTAATCAAATGAGCCCGTCAATATTTGTATACTCGATAACGCACTCGATCGAAAATATACAGGCGTCCGTTGACGATTCCATAGGTACCTACCTTGTCCTTTTGCAGTGATAGCAGCGCTGCGCTGCTGGAAGACAAAAAACAACAACAACGACGAGGAGGACAACGAACAATTGATCGTTCGCGCGATGTGTACGAGGCAAATTAGCGGTGGGCTGTGGGGGCTTTGACTGGTCTGAAATACGGGCCGAGGGATATAGTTTGCAAATGGTTTTTGGCGTATAAATAGCAGGCAGGCAGGCAGGCAGGTCTCGTAATCCACGCTTATAAAATAAGCGGAGGCCTGTGAAATTGATGGGCGCTTGGATAATCGCGCCAGATGCACGAGCTTTTATTGCTCGAGCAGCCGAGCGCCCGTGCAGACTCCAGTCTCTCTTGCGAATGCTCTCGGGATCTCGCCGTGAGCACGTCCGTCGTCCTTAGACTTCGGCGAGCTCTTCCTTCGTCCACTTGTCTTGGATCTCAATGTCCACTTGTCTCTTTGGCGCACTCAATGTTCACTCGCGGCGCCGTTTGCCTTGGCCCTTACCCCCCAATCACTAGATGATGAAAGCTCAAGTCCAACCTAACCATCCGTTAATCGAAGCTTGCGAGCTTTTTTCTCTAGCTTTCTCCCTCCTTCTCTCCGCTTTTTCGCTCGCTTGTCGGCCGCTTGTTTGACGAGAACCGTCTACCTCACCTCACCTCACCTCCCGCTCGACTGGCCACCCGACCGCCCGCGCGCGCTCGCGTTTGCTACGCTCCCTTTTATCTGCGCGCAAATGTTTTCATAGCACTGAGTACGCGCGCCGCGAGTGGCAATCGATTCCCATTTTTTTTTCTCTATACTCCAACTCGAAAAACTACTCCCGCATCGGCTTCTCTACTCGCGGCCACGCTATGCGCTTCCCATTTCCCCCCATCGCCCATATTCTACTCTCATTTTAGCTCGCCTGTGCTCGCTTCCTTTTAAAAACTCGTTTACAAAACACCGCTCTCGTTTCCGCCATTCGCCGAGTGTACTGCTAGTTTTTCTACTCCCTTTCTTCTCGGCAACCAATGTGAATAGGCGCCCGACTCGACCGAAGGCAGCTTTAATTTCCCACTCCACCCCCCCCCTCTCTCTCACTCCCTTCCTACCATCCTCTCTCCCTATCTACCTACCTACCTTTTTTTATCATTTTTTAACTGGTTTATAGCTCAAGCTGCAAACTCGATTCCGACCTATCAAAGATTCATTGGTCTCGAGCAAGAAAATCGATATTTGAAAAACCACGCAAACCAGTCGGTCGGTCTCATCATCGAATTCTTTAACAGGTTCTTCAATGATGACGTGACCGTCTCAAAAACGTATAAATCCATTTTCAATTACTTAATGTTTTTTCCAAATTTTAATTGCTTACTAGTTTGATGCCTACAAACTTTTCCCGTCAATATATACACACACCCGATCAAACTCAGAATTGCAAAGTTTACTACCGTTTCGCTCTATTTCACAGTACCGACTGCCATCGCGAAATGTAGTCACTCGGTTGTTTCATCTACTCGTTTCGCGCACTTATTTCAATGGTTTAAATCTTTCTGGAGGCAGCACTATATGCGGTTAATTATTCCATCGGATTGAGGCAAAAATAAGTAGCGAGCAACGCGACATAATACTAAAATAGAAGCTTCGACATTTCATCGGAGTAATCGGCTTTGCTAGAATTTTATGAGTAGCTACGCTACGTATAAGCTATCATTCTCGTTCAAGCTCTCTTTGAGCTTGTTATTTTTCTTTCGTCGAAATAACACCTCTCGCTCGTGCGAGCAGCTTATATATACACGAGATTATCGATATCTCATTGGAGTGGTTTGTGCTTAATATGAATTCTTTAGATTCTTAGCTCATCTCATTATAATTTAACGCGTAGACGAGAGTCGATCGATTATTCCAACGGATTTTAGCACAGAGAGCGAGGGTAGTCCAAGATGCCCATCGAATTCGTTCGCTCGCGCGAGCTTGTTATTTAACGATCGATAACTTGATTTCACGTGGCCGAAGCGTTGCGTTTATATCAAAGCACGGCATCAGATATCATTTCCGAGTGGTACTACACGCTGGACTTGGTGTTTTTTCCATCATCTCGTGATTGTTAGGTATGAGGCTAAGGAAAAAAAAATAAAAAAAAAATAATTAAGCATCACGTAGGCGGTAATTTGTCCAAAGATTGTCCTCTTATTATGATTTCGTCGTTGACACAGTTGCAAGAGTCTATTGCGGTAGTCGAATTGATAGTGATCGTTGATTATTTTACTCACCAGTATCCTGGGCTACGAGAGGCTCGATTGCCAGCAAGAGGACAAGGAAAATGGGAGTCATATTGTCCGTCATTGCCATTCAGCCGCAATGAAATCCGGCAAAGTCCCCGCGGAGCACTTGGAGGCACTTTGAACGGCGACCTATGCAAACACAAATAAAATTCACTTCTGTCAGTAGTGGCCTCGTCATTGGCGCATTGTGCATATCGGCCTGGCAATGAGCCGGAAAGCGATGGGTTAGAACGGCAGGAGGATGGCGACGGATAACGTGGGGTAGGTGGAGCGGGAGCCTGGCAGGGCACTCTCTCTAAGTAAGACGGGCGCCCGATTCGGATTTCGCGAGCGTTTCGCTTATCGCGCACAAACCGGCGCCGAGGAGACAACGACGGAACGCGCACTTCACACAGAGCGCAGTGGAGGTAAAAAAAATAGCGGTGGCGGCGGCGTCGACGGTAGCGGCTCAGCGGCTCGGCTCGGCGAGTGCTGTATGTACAGAGCTCGTGCCGTCGAGGTGTCGAAGCGCGGGCTAAACCATTGCTGCTTTCTTCCTGTGGTTGCACGAGCGTCCCATAGCTCGAGAGCCCGAGCAGCCCAGGTGCGCCGGTGGCGGCGTGGCCGACGAAGCGCGCGCTACGGCCTGACTGACTCGCTCTCTCTTTCTCCCGCGCGATGCCCTCCCCTCCCTGCGCTCCACTCGAAACCTAAGGGATGTCGCCGGCGCATGCGCCCCCGTGATCCGGCTGCTTCTCTCTCTCTCTCTCTCTCTCTCGCTCTCTCTCTCTCTCTCTCTCTGACGGCGCCCTGACACCTGCAGCTGCGACAGCAGCCCGCGACCCGATCTCCGCTCAGGAATCGTCATCTCCCAGGGCCAACCGAGACACAGGCAGCACGAGAGACAGAGAGAGGGCGAGAGAAGGCGATAGATAGATAGAGAGAGAGAGAGAGAGAGAGAGAGAGAGAGTGAGAGAGAGAGATATGCAGCGGCGCGTCAGCAGCGAAAAATAGGAGCTCGGTGCCGGGTGGGCGGCGCGATTGCGCGTCTCGGGGCGCCACGCATGCTCAGCCGCTAAAGTCTCTTTGGCTCGCGCTGTCTCCCCCCTCCCGCTGCCTCCTCTCCGAGCCGTTTCGCAGGAGGGATTCGCAGCCTGCTACTCGCTACTCGCCGCCTCGAGCAGTTTCAGCCTCGATGTTTGCTTGTCCGGTGGTGGCTACACGAGCTTGCGTCACCGCCACACCACGCCGATTCGAACCGGCTGCCGACCACGAGGTCTTCCGACAGTCGAGCACCTGCCCTCTCCTCCGATCGCGCCCTGCCGCATCGCTCTTGGATGTGGATCGACACAGGCGCGCAACTTGCACCGCGGACCCAATGCCTTGGACACACACCGAATCCAACCGATCTTCTAATTATCGACAATTCCAGGTAAGCCCACGATTTTGTCTCTCGTTCTGGCGAGGTAAGCTGAGACCTTGGCAATCATAATTGACGTGATTGATTTCGATGGAGTTTGCGATCGGGCCAATGGAAACAAACTTCGAGCGCAACTCCAATACTTGGCAGTAATAGTGCGACGACGATCGGAGCTCCGCGCGACCACAATCAATCCGCACGGTCCCGCTTTCTCGCTCGCTCTCAATCTCTCTCTCTCTCTCTCTCTCTCTTTCTCGCGCCATTTTCCCTTCGGCTCAGCTTACTTCGGGACTTTCTTTTTATTTTCCGATCTCCTCC
>JAWWMK010013485.1:0-22456 GCA_035047105.1 Galeopsomyia nigrocyanea
TATATATATCTAACCGGAGAAACGCTCTCTTTCTTTCTTTATTTCCGACCAACGGTATACTTAATCGATAGCGCGTGGAAAGGATTGAAAAAATGAAAAAAAAGAAGCTTTTTAGCAAGATTATTTGGAAATAACTCTGCGAGCGTGATAGAATTTTTCGAATTAATCACTTTCGACATCGCGGAAACTTTCAGAAAATAAGCTTGAAAAATTCAAGCTACTGCAGAAAACTTGCACTCGTTCGCTCGAGTAATACTGGTTACGCTAATTTCGAATGAATATCGGCTGATTTTTCAACGAATTTTTTAATAGCGCTGCTACTGCATTTATAGATAAAACGAAGAAAAAAAATGAACGAGCGGCGCTGAATATATATTGCACGTTTGCAACAAAAAAAAAAGTAGTGCAAGAAATTTAATAATACGGTGTACAAGGAACGTTTCTCAATGACGAAAGTTCAATGAGAAATGACTTTACGAAAAAGTGATATGTACCCGAAAGTATTTAACATTATCGCGCATTACACGAAAGTCGCGAACGTTTGGCAATGAATGAAAATATTCGTAGCTAAGAACGCGAACGATTATGCCCGTCTACCGATTTTTGTTTTTGTTGGCACACGTGAGCTATTATACTTTGAAAATCGCAGTGGATCGAACGTTAAAAACGTTAATTAGCCGCGCGGTACCATAAAATGCGAAAACGAGCGCGTCGGTACAAATTGCCGCCGTACTACTACAAATGAAAAGACCCATTTGTAAAATTAAACCGGCCTGTATATGCTGCGCGCGGACAACGGACCGATCGACGAACGCGCGTTGATATTGCGCAATCGTAAACACTCTGCACACACATAATACCGAAATGAGCAACGAAAAATCCGAAAGTTTAGTTACAATGACGACGACGTTAAGACTATATATGAGAATAGGAAAGAGCCGTATTTAAAAGACAATCAATTGCATTCAAGTGGTGTACGTCGTTTATAAGGTTAAAGCTCGCGCTCGTTGCGAAAATGTATACTTTGATCGCGCGCGCGCGCACAGACGATTGTCACGATATTATAAGAGTCCTGTGTGTGTGTATAAGCGTGTATGCCTCCCAAGTTTAGTCACGACCACCTGCTGGGAATGGAAGTCTGAAGAAGAAGAAAAGAAAGAGAGAAAAAAAAACGGAATCTCAATTCTATTCGGGAAAATTCCGGAAACCCGACGCAACTTTCTATATGCGCTATAAGCGCTCTCGAGAGTCGCTCGAGAGCGCACGTGAAGCGTAAACCTTCATTAAATTCGACGACGAGGAATATATATCTATACGAGTTTAGAGCTATGTATGTATGCCATACTGCTCGAAAATTTTATAATCGCGTGGAATTTATGCGCCGCCATCTCGACCGGTTGATCCTCTCCGCGTGTCTGTGTGTGAAGTATAAGTAAAAGTGAAAAAGCGAAATTGATGATGTTGTTGACGTGTGGGAATTTCTTTTTTTTTTATCTCACTTTCGATTAGCCGTCATTACCGAAGACGTTTACATGCGTGTTATTTTAAGTGTATTCGCGTTGAGAGCGAAGAAAAAAAAAACAACGATGAACGAGTCAATTATGTCAGTATTTTTCGATTAATACTCGCGATTGAATCTTCGATTATCATTTTTGACATGATAGCTTTATCTATGTTCTGTGGGAAAACGTCAAACGTATATATATGCTTGAATAAATCTTGTTTAACTTACAGCCTCGCTCCTATACTTACATACAGTGTATAGAGACACGTTATATTGAGCGCAAATGTCGCAGAACTATATGGTTTTCTCGTTATTAAGTAATGGAATGTGAATATACACTTCGAAATGTATTTCGCCCGAAGGGACTACTGTTCTGATTATTGTTGAGCAATTCTTCGATCCGCGTGGCACAATATTTAATCAATGCTGTCCTCGTTCATATAAATTTTTCCAAAGCGAATAAAGGATATGTAACTGACAATACTGATGGATTTTAATTGTGTAGTTTACAAGAATATTTTGAATAATGAAATTATTATTTTTCATAGCCAATTAGTATAATTTAATATAAAAATTCAGATCAAACGAGATTCACAACGACATTATCTTCTTTGCCTTGACTGTCCTCTCAGTCGAAAAACTAGATTTGGTAATTGTGTCTGGCAATCAACAGCGGCCATCTCTTGTTAAAAAAAAACAGCCAAGGGGGGAAAGAATCAACTCGTCGTTGTCCTTGACGATGACAAGACAAAAGATCTCGTGGATTTACGGAAATCCTGTTGCCTCTTCTCAGTGATGCGGAAATACGACCTTATAAGAAAATGCACAAACCTTTCTCGCGTCGAGTTAATGAGCGTTACTTTGGGGATATGATTATTGCCACAATCGAAATCTCTTTTTTTTTTGTACGCCACATGTATCCATTCCAATTAGTAGCTTAATTTACTGTAGTTGGAATAAAAAATTCTTTTATTTTTTTTTATGCATGCAGGTATGATTGGGAAAGTTTAGATCTAATTTTCACGCTTATCAAGGGGCTACAAAAGATACGAATTGTTTTTTTTTTCAAATGAATTTGAAAACCATTGTACGCTAGACGAACACCTGTAACATACAGTCATTCAAATGATATTGTTTGAAAGTTCATTGCTTTATACTCTATAAACACTTTCGTCGAAAGTGCCGACGAGCGTATATATTATAATGATCGATCTCGCGTATAGTAAAGAAATAATCTTTTTGATTCTTAAAATTCATCCGATTGCGCAAGGACGTCGGAGAACCCCACCAGGTATATATATATATAATAAAGTATTGTTAGTTTGGAATTTCGCTTTCATCGCGATGACGAGCGACGGTGCCTATATAAAAACGAGCCTATATATAGGTAAGAAAGAAAAAAAAATATAAAGCGCGCGAGCAACCTGAAAACAAAAGTTATATAGCGTATACAGTACACAAGAGAAGCAATATTTTTTCGCTAGCACGTCACATCGTAAAACACGTAATTCTGACCACCGAGGTGCGCTCTGCAAAAAAGCGCGCCGTATTACGTGCCCCCCCCGATCAAAAGTTTGAAAGCCGAAGCCAAGTCTTTTCTATCTTCAGGTATATACTATATAGTTAGCCGTTAGACGTTTTCTCGACTTTGCAGTGTTTCAACGCTTACATTCGCAATTATTATATGCCTTAAAATTTCGATCATTCTTCTCCTCGTTGCAATCAAATACAAAATCCTCGACAAAATCTATATGTGTAACCAGTTTTCTTTCCATTACCCGAGGAATTTCAAGATAATTAAAAAAAATAGTATCGTTTTCAGAACTGCAGGAAGTGAAAATTTAGCGAACACAAATAGAGTGACATTTCTTCGTTGACTTCAGCTCGGCACTCTTTATTTTTTGTTCTCCAATCCTCTTGTTTGAAATCAGCTTTGTTCATCCAATTAAACGCGTTTGATCGATGAGGCCTATTTAGCAACAGTTAACCCAATGAGTCGACCACTTTAATCTCTCTCTCTCTCTTTTTTTTTTGCCGTAATGGTCATTGTTGTAGCCCGAAGGTTCGTTGTTGCTTGACGCTATGATTTCTTTTCAATCGCCTCTCGCGCGTCTCGCAATATAAGGATATGTAGAGTTGCCGTTGTTGCGGGTAAAAGAGCCGAGTTAATTGTAAAATGCGTCTCACGATATATACGATCTCGGGTATTATATACTGGAAATGTGGTGCGTTTTAAGGAATAATTAGGCCTAATTTGCGTGTTGGATTATTTATAGTTCTCTCGCTCTCGCCAGCTGTGTTTTGCTGCGCGCGAGCGAGGGAAATCCCACTTGAACAAATTTAATAGTTCTTATGGCGTATATCTGCATAATTATCATTTGCCTTTCACGTGGGCATGGAAGCGACGTGTGGGCAGATTATACACATAAGCAAATAGACACACATAGTTGCGCGCGCGAGTTGACGGAGAGCTTCTAGATCAGGTTAATTTTGTGATTTGCTAGATTAGTACAGTGTGTAGCTTTGTATAGCTATGACGGCGGATAATTATGCAATTGCAAATGCTCTATGCCTCGCTCTTCAAAATGCTCCGTGTCTTTAGAGATAATCAACTACTGTCGTTGTTGCTGGCTCGCAGCCTAAAACGACGACGACGACCTTTCTTTTTGCAAGGATAATCAATTGATTACTTGGCTTTATTAAATTATCGTTAATTATATTTCTTTGCTTCGTACTATACAAATATTGAAAAAATGTAAATATAAACTTACATTAAACGTAAATGCAACGCTCATACGCAAGAATAGATGTGTGCATCGATGTTCACGCGAAAATGAAAATCTAAACAGCAGTGTAGTAGTACCTGAGTTTACAATCTAGCGATAAATAATAACCATGGATGAAAAGAAAAAAGAAGCTTTGATAAACGCGTATGCACAAGATAAATCAAAACGGGAAAAAATCCAAGGAGAATCTAACCAAGTGCGGCGGTTCGAAATACAAAGAAAGAAAAAAAAAAAGAATAATCGAGGAATCCGCGATTTAGCAACACCGCGATTTAGGCGGACGCTCGATGAGCGCATCGATACAAACGATCATGCAAGTGTGTATGTATGTGTGTATACATATATATTTACGAAGTCTCTCTCCGCTGCGACTTTCCCTCGTGCAGCAGCAGCTCACAGCTGAGCCTCCCGCGTGTATAGCGCGCGTATTATAATGCTTGCACTGGAAAAGGAAAACGCCGCCGTCGATCGTCGACTGTGAGCGAGAGAGAAAGAGAGAGAGAAACGCCACGCGGAACTTTTGCCTTCTGGACCATGACCGTATAACGTTTCTTCGTTGCTCTCTGTCGCTGTCTTATATTTTTTTTTCTGTAGATTCCGCGCTGTCGAAAGTTATCCATTTTCCAAAGGGGACCATGACTTCGAAACACGCGGTTTTCGGTTTCGCGCGCCTGCTCTACATTCCTTGACGACGGATGATGACAAAAAGATTGGAGAGACTTTGTGGAAAGTGAAGTTTCTTGCGTTGAGACAAAAAAAAAGGGGGAAAAGAAAAGTTGATTTTATCGATCGCGAGAAGATTCATTGCGAGAGATAAGAGAAAAAATAAATTATGGACCGTATGAATTTTTGATCGAATTAAAATGCTGTACAATATATTTTTTTTTTTTGCGTCTATACGTTGCGAGATACATAATAGCTCTTAAATATAATATCCGTCTGCTTAGTCTTCACGTGACATGCTACACAGTGTTGTCGAAGGAAAGTTTATGCTTCTGAATGATGGGCGTGGAAAAAATAGGTCAGTGGAAACTCTCATTGGCAGGAAGTGCGCGCAGACTTGTCTTTGCAAAGTCACCAGAGTAGGTACTAGTAGTGAAGTTTCTAAAGGAGTCTCGCTTTACGACGACATTTATTTTCTATTTTCACTCGCCGCGTTGACAATGATTATTCGTGCATCTGCCGAAATTACGATATCGATCGATACGAAAATTTACGTACTTGCTGTCTACGAAGTATGTTAATTACATGATTTTTATGCCAAGCATATAACACGTTACGTCAAATGTCTATGAGAAAGAAAAAAAAGTCTAAACCACTCGTTTTACTGGCGCTGCTGCCTTAGCGATGCTTTTCCTTTTTTTTTTTTTTATCAAATGGTAAGAAATATTTAGGTAACTCATTGACAACTGGAACGCGATAATAACGTTGCGAAAGCAATCAATCTTCTCGTTAAAATTGATGGCATGCCGAGCGCGCGCACGAATTCGAGAAAAAAAAAATCGATTTTTTTTTCTCGTTCGTGGCAAGAATATCTCACAGAATTTTCATAAATTAATCGCTACGTAAGAAAAAAAAAGTTACATAATACATATAACAGACAGCAGCAAAGTCAGTCGAACAGTCTTATTAAATTAAAGTCATGTACAGGTGATCGGCAACATCGAGATGAGCTATGCGATTGCTATCTGCGGAATTCGTCGACATCGAGTACACACACACACAGACACACAAGAGCTCGACATGTCGAAAGTAAAATTATTATGACGACGTCGCGGCGTCGTCGTCGTCGTCGTGTGTGCTATATGAGAAAGCTGCGCGTATAACGGCGCACAGTTGAAATTCCTTTGTAATTGTGAAGAGAGCGCCAATTTTCCTTTTCGCCTGAGACGAAAGATGCGCTACGCACGCGAAATATTTTGCGCAATCTCTATCGTCGCACGTACGGCGTCTCTCGTTATAATGCAAATTATACTTGTTAACGTTCTGATTGATGGATATGTAAATTATCGTATATAATACCATCAATTTTTCTCTCTACGATATTATTAAATATTAACAACGAAATTTGATTTTATCACCAAGCGATAAAGACTCGAAGTGAGTTTTCCAAGTGCGGAATACATTATAAATTATCAGTTAAATAAGGCTCATGTAATGTGTATAGAGCCAAATGCGGCCTGATCTACTTATCCGACCACCCGAACGTGTTTCGACGTAGTTCGAAGCCTACAAACTGTTGTTTATATGTATATTTTTTTCTGTCTCTACGATTATCGCATTACGAGCTAGCTGGCTGAACTTTTGCATATACTATTTTATAGCCTGTACGTGTATAAGAAGTCGACGCGTGCATATTAGAACTAGACGCACTTCCTGTTCTACATTTTGATGACCGAATAAAACTGAAATTTTTTTTTCTCCTTCGTCGAGACAATAAATTTTCGCAACTTTTCGCGTGCAAAAATTTTCTCGACCCAATCGATCGAACATTCCGCCCCCGATAATTAACATCCAAAAGCTAGCCGTGGCAGCGTTATATTCGCTTATATATAAAACCGAAATATGCAAATGTTTTCCGCGTTGCCCCGACATCCTGAATATTTTCGTATACGAAACCGCCAGCGCGCGTGAAACACCCAACTGCACGCCACGCTAATTTCCATTGAGCAAAAAAAAAGAAAAAAAAAACTTTCCGTTTGCCACTACACGGCAAATCCAAGTGTATAGTCGGACGGGGCCCGTATGAATAACGACTTTGCTCGTAGAAATAGAGTGGTACGGCGAAGAGGGAGAGAGAAGAAAAAAAAAAAGACTAGCTTTCTTGCATATTTTAAGCGACTGCAATCGATATGTATTGCCAAAGTGAAAATTTCATTGAGATACCTTTGGCTTAACAGTGGATTGTTGGCGCGCGCGCACTCGCACTCCATTGAGCATTGCTCGGCACATTTTTTTTTTCTTGCGTTAAAAAAAATGAGCAACCGGTATGGTACAGTTATGCAGTGGTTTTTTTTCTCGTATAGCAGGAAAGTTTGCGTGTTCAGGAAAGAAAAATAAATGTCTTACGCTTGGGATGCGATGCGTGATTCTTTTATTTTCCGGCTTTTTTTCGGTACACTTTTCTACGTCAAAAAGAAAAAAAAGAAATATAAATTAAAATGAAAGCTCACACACGTCTCTATCATTCGACACATACCTATAGGAAAAAAAAAAGTCAGTCGATAGATGTTAATCAACTCTGAAAATTTCTCGTATTGCGTAACCATATACACGCAGCTGCTTATGAATTATTTCAGTGTGGCCATAAGCACGCAATATTAGTCGATCGGAATCGTCAGTATGCGGCGGCGGCGGGCGAACGATTTCCTTTAACGTTCTCCTGAAGTAATCGGTATAGTATACTTCGACATCGCGCCAGCATGTACTTATAGTTTAACAATAGCCGTGAAAATCGTGAAAAGGAAGTGATAGGCGGCATCGATAATAAACATAAAGGAAATACCGCGATCGATCTAACAGGCGTGACTTTCTTCGATGCCACGTGTTGACGCGCTCGCACGCTGGACGATCGTTTCGTAATTCTATCGATTGTTATCGGTAAATTTTTTTTCTTGACTAATGAATTTTTTGATTTATATAGAGTGCATTTTGTAACGGATGTAATGATTTCATTTAGGTATTTTAGAAGTAGATCGATTGCGATGCTACAAGATCATTTCACTATATTATATGATCTAATGAACTTTCCTCTTACAAGGTACGTCACTTTCGAATGTCATTTTAATCAACGAAGTAAAAAAAAAATTATAAATTTATTTCGATACTCAAAACGACGAAGTTAATTCTTAATAAATATAAAAATCCGTTACGCAAAAATTAATTGTCAATTAACACGCGTAACGTTGATGCTTCACTCGAAATCGCCACCGATTAAATTTTATAACGCATATACAGCAATTCATGATCGAGCACGCGAGCTCACGCCGAAAAAAATTCCATCGAAAATATAAGAACCCCATTTTCCCCTCGATACATAACATCATTGCACAGTGGCCTACACACACATACACACACGCGTCGATAAGCATCGTTGGTGCGCTTTTATCAGTACACCGAGTTCGAAGTCGCGCGGGTTATGTCACCTATTATAGACGCGAGAGAGGAACATACAGTGCAAACCCTGTCGCGTGCACTTAAAGTCAGCGTCATAATGATTTACATAACCAGATCGCGCGCTCGCGCCGGCACACGTATATGTATATAGTACGGGATCCGGGTGTGAGTGAAAGAGGTTGAAACACCCGCCCACTACTATATATATATATATATATATATAAGTAGTTAGTATGGTCACCTTTTGTGTGTGTCTCTCTCGATCGCCTATATAATAAAATAGTCCAACATACGATAAGCTCCGCGTCTGTATAGATAGTCGCTTGCCACCGCCTGCGCACTGCACGCAAATATTTCAAGGGAAATAACACACACACACGTACATATAGACTTTCGTTCGTCGTGCGAACATTTATTAATGGGGCTCTATATCTACGACGCGCGTGAGATCATATTGTATATGTACGCAAGCTGCAGGGGTATTGTTGTGCGTGAGTCATTATGCATACGCACATATATACACACGACGCGGCCGCCGCGACCTATCGACACGGATAATAATTTTTCTCGATGAAAATTGCCAGCGCCAAATTACCCTATACTTACAAAACTTCATTGAAGCGCGTTGCGAGATTTTTCGTTGTATCCAAAAGAGCTAATGAACGTATAGTATACATATAGGTATCAATCTTTTGAGGTATATAAGATCTATCGATCCGTCATTCTTTTACTCGAAAGAGTCATTCATTCGCGCATCCATAGACGTCAGAACGATACGCGTAACAAATACACATTTCGGCATATTGTAAAACCGGTCTATAGAAAATAGCTTTGCTGAGAAAAATCGATCAGTTAATATTTCGCGATGTTCCTATACACACACACACACACACACACACATACGCGAGAAAGAGGGGGAGAGGAAAGGACCTTGAACTCAGCATCGCGTATGCAAATTGCAAGCGCGCGCATTCCATCGTGTCGCAGCTGTCTGTACATGGTTTGGTTCTCTCATTTTATTTATTTTTTTTTTTCATATATTACAAGCGCCGTTGTGTGGTCGTAAATCACTGTTCCTTGAGAACTTTTGCCGCGCTGACGGTGATCCTTTAACGACTCTTCGCGACGATGAGTTAAAGCTCGCTTGGCTCCGAGGGATTTATTACGGTATAATACGTCGTTGTAATCCTTTTTTACCAAACAGCTAATGAGAATAATCCGCTTCGACTTGTAGTAACCTTATGATGTATTATTATACGTTTTATAAGAAGTTTATTTTCCGAGAGGGTTTATTTCCATTATTTTAGCTGATCTTTCAAGGCTCTCCGCCTGCCTGCCCGCAATTCACAGCGCAACTTTTATTTATGTGATATGCTTTTACCTCGCGCGCGCACACGCGTGTTTATAAATTTCAATTCTGCGTGGCAGCTTCAAAATCGGTTATTTATTGTAAATTACTATCGCGTCTCATTTGGGATGAATTTATCACTTTTCGACTACTATAATGTACTTTCACTTTTCGCGACCACGGACAGCTTCGATTACTTCGGAAAAGAGTGAGATAGCGATCTGTTTTCAAAATTAATTTATTACCGACAATATTTTTTGCGCTCTGTTTTAATTGAGAGAACTTTTACATCGATCTATGATTAGGTTTTGGATTAGTGTGGAAAGAGAGAGATGTAACCGATATGTAATGTAGCTTTGAGCTTTAAAACAATCAGCGCGTCATATTTTACGAGGTCGTAAATGTAATTTTTCACGATATTACGTGTTGCATAACTTCGCGAGAATCAATCAGTTTCTTTCGAGCCCATCCCAATATATATATACCGTTCATTAACGTGGCAGTGAAAATATTCAACTCGGTGGCTTATAAACACTCGTTTCCCACCATTAAAGATTCAATCATAGTCGAACGAAAAAAAAAAAAAAGAAATTAATGTGTATTATGCGAACGAATCATCCATAACTAATGACGAAACTCTTCGTAGTATATATATATGAAATGAAACCGAAATTTTCATAAACACATATATGAATATTACAAGTATAAAATCGCGTGCGCGAATTTTCAGCCATCGATTATATCTTAGCCTTTTGAATTACTGCGCCATGCTGCCGTATAGTTGCGCAAAGAAGCAGCAACGGCACGGTATTTCACCGCTGCTCACACTCATCTTTTTTTTTCTTTGCTCTTTACTTGCGCCCCCCCCCCCTAAATAATTACTTTTGGCGTTGCGAGCGACAACTGTAATCGCTGCTCAATTACACGGACACCCAGCCCAAAGGATATCGGACTGCGTTGTTTGTTGTTGTTTGTTGCACATTGGCTTTTCTTTGAGGAAGAGCCGCGCGCGTAATTTTGCTGTTGCGCACCAACAACGTAACTTCGTTCTTTCTTTTTTTTTTGTACCTCTTTGAGATAGGTATGGTATATACTGTATCGGATCTCTGATGTTTTTCTTGCGCGTGAGAGACAGACGTGTCGAGCGCGTTTTTTATATCCGCGCGTTGGCAAGCACGGCGAATTGCGCTTGATTGACTTTTTTGAAACGCGAAAGATTACAATAACCTTCTTTTTTTTCAAATGAAACTGTTATCAAGAAGGAATATTTAGCCGTAATGACTTTTTAACTATTACTGAAATTCGTTCAATTTCGAAAATCGAATGTTCGAACTCGATCTTCCCAAAGGTAAACACTCAAATAAACAAGTGCAATAGCTAACTGCAACGATACGACTGATAGGTTTTGCGCGGTAAATCTTCATCCTATCGACAGCGAAAGCTATTAGGTGGCAGAGCGTTCGTCTCTCTCTCTCTCTCTCTTTCGCTTTCGGGTAGTTGATGTGCAGTGTGTACACTATACGCCACCGCGAGTGATTCGAAATCATTCCATGTCGATTTCCCACGCGAGTAAGGTATAGCGTCGAGTTTCAACGAAAAAAAAAGAAAGATCTGACTTTCTTGCGTGTAAAAACTTGCGATTCGTTGTAAAGTAATAACTATAGTTATCGAATAATAGTTAAACTTGTTAATCCGAAATACAAACATTTCGCAGCTATGAAAGTCTAAAATGAATATACTTTCGCCGTGTATCCCTATAGAGCTTACAGCAAACAACTCGCAAATGTACAATTTACGAGCAAATTACATTGTAATCTTATCTTATTCCACGTCTATTTCAAGTTATGAAAATACATATATGTATACATACAACGGCATTAATCCTCGAAGAATGAAGTTGTCGAACTTCCTGAGTTTCTTTTATTCGAATGCCGAGAGAAAGAGAGAGAGAAAAAAAACTGCCAGGTCGGAGAGAAGATAAGATGGCAATTATAATGTATATACCGTGGTTGCAGTTCAGCTACTGTGTGTTTCGAAGCAGCAGCAGCAGCAGCTGAACGACATCATAGACGTCGCTCGTTTCTTCGTGGCGCATAATACAACCATAGCTCTCTCATGCTCTGATTAAAATTTCAAATTCTAATAAGTATACAATGCGCCGACCTTCCTCGTTTCTTTTCTCTTCCTCTATTTTTCAAGCTGGAGAAAGTATTGTCTGTCGACGGAAAGAATTCACTCCCGATTCGTGATCCTATTACGCGCTAAAAATATACATGGGCGTTATATGCATCGCTTTATAAATGGAATAGTCGACGTAAATGTGGTACGTTGTTAAAAAATACAGTTTAATAATAATTAACGCGCCAAATTCGTATGGTTGCGAACCGGCTTGAACAGGGCTATACTATTGACGCCTGACTTGTTTATTACAGAGTTTCTATTTCACGATTCACTGCATTTTTTTTGGTTGAGTTTTATCGGCACGTAAATCTTCTGCCATTGACTGTATTATACGTTGGTCATATAAACGAATATTGATTTTTAAAAATAAATAATCTTGAAATAATACGTGCCATTCAAATTTTATTGGACATCGTCGTAAAAGCCCGTCGAACTTAAAGCTATAGTGTCCAAGTGAGATTTCATGTTATCCTGTTGAGATAAAGTGTATTTTTACGGTGATGGCTGAAAAAAAATTTAGTTTTTAAAATGATGACTCATTATATTGAAAGTATTTTTTCATAAAAATCGCTAAGCCGAAATATTAAAATTTTATTTGCTTATTTTGAGTGAGGAACCTCAGAAGTTTTTAATACATAATCATCTGTACAAGTCAAGTCGAAATACTCGGCTAATATCGAAACTTGTGTAAAGTTCAAAATCTGCTCAAGAAAAAAAAATAGTGTTCCAATCGCATTCCACACCACCCACGCGATTTCCAAAAGCTAATTGCACCTCGCAATAATTAACTCGAAAAAGAGTGTTGGAAAAAAAAATATCGGCATTTGATTTCCGGTAAAGTGGCTGCGCAGTGTGTATATAGATACTGACGGGGCCTGCCGGAAAGCAACCGAGTGAGCAACGACGACGTAATCCTCTTGGTGGATCGCCTATAATTTCTCGCTCGCGGCTCTCGACAAACGGAGAAAGAGCGCCAATTGCGGCTATACGAAAGGGATTATACACACACGTATATATGTATAGTAGACACACATACACACACACAGTCACTCGACAAGATCCACCGATCGATCGTTTAGAAAGTTCGGGATGCGCGGATTCTCGTCGACTCTCAGCTGTTTCGTTTGGCCTACTGACGTTGGTTGTATACGGAGGCTGCCAAAGCCGAATTGCTCAATTTTTTCGGATTCCATTGTAATCGGCTTCGATTGTATTTGCCTTCGAAAAAAAAAAGAAAAGAAACAAACAAATCTCGCTCGGCAATACCAATGGAATTTCGAAAAAAAAATTGTGTAAATCCAATGAGTTATTACTCTTGAATCTTTTTTCATCATTTCGGAATAATCGTTCGAAAGAGCTGCAGTGAGTTAAAACATTGTTTTTTTTGTGTGCGTGAAGTAATTCCGCTAATATGATTTACGGCTATTAATTTACAATTATTCAGTGCTTTGCGCGCGCGACCAGAGTTATTATTCGTAAATTTTTCGAATTACTGACATTAATGAAAGCCTCCGCGTAATCGCATTTTGTGTATACTCAGTAACCCAAACCCAATCTCATTTCTCGCGTGTATGCAATAAATAAATTATTGCTGCGATAATTTACGATATAATCAATGTAAAAATCGTAAGTCTTATGAGCTTGAGGTAATTATCTCATCTTCTTGAGTGTAGTCCAATTTTTAAATATAGTTACTGTTGTAATAAGGATTATTTTGTACTATAGTTTTATCGTTTTTTCTATAAACTTTTTTTTTGATCAAATTTCAGATAGCGTGGGATTATTAATTACTTTTTGTTAAATATCTTTTAGAGTTCCAATCAAGAGTATCATCAGTTTTACTACTGTTATTACTGGTTTTCCACATGTTTCACTCGAATTAAACGAGCTGGAAATACATTAAACTCTTACAAGTATCTCAAATTTCAAAAAGCACTTATTACGTTTTTCATCAAGCACGCCTATTCAATCGTTAAATTAAAAAAGATTACTTTCGGGAAAAAAATCAAGGGGAGTTGCTCTCTTCACGTGGGAAATCATTTCCATAAAGATTTTGTTTTACAATTTTCTTTGCGTAACATCTCGTTTATAGAGAATCTACGCAAATTTATTACTTTTTGGGCTTGCACGGTGTCTATAAATATCTTTTTATACGTAGCCACATCGTAATAATCGAACTTACCAACTAGTATTCGATAACATTTTTTAAAATAAAATACAATTTATCGTTACGTGATGACTCAAAAACTGTTTATAAAGATAGACTTATAATATCTCAATGAAGCAATATTTGTAAGTGAGTTAAAAGTGAGAAACTGTGTGCATTTGAACGAAGTAAACAATGATTTCCATTAAGTATCCCGGACTGCCTCCTGTCTTCGTACATTGTAATTAATTATACAATTTTTTAAAATCAATAATGATATACAGAAATGACCCTACGAGCATAGTAGTTTATTATAAAGAGATTCTGCAGGACATTACATAAATGAGTTTCCATTTATGATAGTGAGAATGGTTTCGAGCTTCTTCTACAATATCACAATGATTCGGCATATCGGACAATCTACTTGAAAAGTGTCAGCTTGTAAATATAAAAGATCCCGCATTAACATACAGTTCTCATTTATTATCCCGCGAAAAACTTTTCGTATTATGTACCTCGCATTATTAAATTGACGATCGAAAAACAAGGTGATAAGCATGAGAAAATCTCCTACCAGCAATTTCCATTTGCAATTACAAATCAATAGCAATCCGGACTGAAAAATAAAATCACTTACAGCGATAGAGTCAAACATCAGATACGTCGGTGCTAACGATTTGCCGGCATCCACTTCATCAACGAAGTATAAAACAGCAGGCTAATCACGTTCGCATTAGAAAATCAATTTTAATCGAAGCCATTGCACCTCGTACATATACGATCTTGCGCGTGAACAAACTTTTCAATCCGCGTACATGTACACACATATGAGGAAAATCCAAGAATCGACGATTGAAAATAATAATTACAGAGTATCGCGCAAAACTCTGCTGATTGCTCACAATGAGTCGTAGAGTAGAGAGAGAGAGAGAGAGAGAGAGAGAGAGAGAGAGAGAGAGAGAGAGAGAGAGAAACGGCTAATCAGCATCGAGACAGAATCGCCTATATAAGCTCGAAATCTAAAATACTTTAATTGGAGCCAATAATTCATGGCTTTCGTTCCATGCATAAATAATGGCAATGGCATTCTCGCGCCCATCAAAAACTCGGGGAAAATGGATCATATCCCGTCTTAATACTCGGCTATATACGAAGGACTTTCGCTTTTGAACGTTCGCGCGCGCGCAAGTGCACACATATGTGCAAGCGCGCGCGCGAGAATGAAATCGATCGCTCGATGATATCGCTGTGTGTGTATATATATATACACGAGCGGATGTTAACGACAGCAATCACACGGCCGCTTTCTATATATGCCAACAAACCTTCTGTTTACTTCTCAGCCTCACCACCTTATCTCGCGTAGATTCAATGATATTGTGTCTGTGTGTGTGTGTGTGTGTGTGTGTGTGTTTGCACTCGCGCCTGTTTCTTTTCTTCGCGTACAACGTTACGTATAATCTATTCTCCGGAACTGAAACTGACGATCGAAGTTTTGTTGATTTTACGAGTGTAATTTGCGTTTAAATCATCATAATTTTGATTCGATTGCGGTATCCCTTAGTATTTTCACACGGTAAATTGTTGAACCGGAAAGGATAAGATCTGTGCGTAAACATGCAGTGTCGTATATTAATTATGTTTTGACCATTCGAGAATATGTAAATTGGCACTTAATTGCTAGCGTATAACAGCTGAACTATGTGTATATCAATCGTAAACAGCGCATAATTAAACTTATCGGCATTTTTTATGAAAGTGAAACTGCAGATGCTGCTTAATAAGTCTTCTCGAGATGTATGTATGTACGTGGTATTACTTCAAACAATATTACATCATCGAGAGGGACACTATAAGAATGTGCTTACACCGGATACTCTCCTTTGGCAATTAAACGTAACGAGACCGACATACCGATCGCGAATGATCCTCTTTTTAATGAGAGAGAGAGAGAGAGAGAGAGAGAGAGAGAGAGACTGGATGCATGTAAATTGGCATGTGGTGGTGCGCCTCTCGTCAGCGGGCGTGGCCGATGTATTTTTGATCGGACGATACTGCTGCTGCCGCTGCTGCTGTATAGTGCAACCAGGGGGGAAAGCACTTACGCGTCTACATGGAAACGTGGCGAACGCTCGCGAGCTCCTTTACGTAAGGGGAAAATACTTTCGGCCGCGCCGCGCCGGCCGCAGCAGCAGCTCATGCGCGCGCGTGAAAAGAGAGCATTAAAAAAAAATACCCGCATACTTTGCGCTGCACTTGCTTTGCTGCTGCACGCCATTTGCAACGCTGATTTACCTTTTATTTACGAGGATTGCCGCGGTGTGTAACCTTGTCGCCTTGTTATACACCGCAGCGCTATATATTTTGTGTTTCAAATGAGTGGATTATCATAATATGCTGTTATAGTGATCTCGTTTTTTTTTTTGGATTGATACGAATCTGATGTGGTTATCGTTATTGTTTTCTTTTCTTTTGTGTTTCAAATGAGTGGATTATCATATGCTGTTATAGTGATCTCGTTTTTTTTTTTGGATTGATACGAATCTGATGTGGTTATCGTTGTTGTTTTCTTTTCTTTTTTTTTTATTATTTTGTGGACAGAGTATCATACTATAATAGCGTCGTTGAACGTCATAGGGAGAAAATTAGGAAAGATTATGTTGAAAGCCATCAAGAGATAATTTCGCGTTACAGTTTTGCGAAATTACTATTCGAGAAAAAAAAAATGGAAAAGAAATGCTGAAAATTTTTCTTATATGCGTGTAAAGGGGGAGACCCGTTTAAATTTTATTGCACAATGACTTACATAAAGTACAATTATTGCAATGAGAAAAAACACCATTTTTACGGCAAACATGTTCTCTTGAATTACATCATAAACAAATTTTGCTGTTCCAGGACACATAACTCCACTATTCCGTAGCCATGAACCTCGCGCTGCATGGATTTTTGCTGCAGGGTATGTATATGCTTTTTAACTCACTTTTATCTCCTATAAAGTAATCGTTTTCGTATTATAGTAAGGCTTAAATTTTTTTACTTTAATTTTCTTAAAAATACTTTACTAGAAAGTACTTTTTTATATTAAGGACACGAAGTTTATTTTGATTGCAATCAAATTCTATTTGAATAAAAATCTTTAAGCGAAAAGTCATTCCTTAGAAGTAACTTTTGAATGAAAAGAAATTTGAAAGCTTTGATATTTGTGCTATTATCTGTTCATTGATACATATTTCTTCGACACTATATTTGAGGTTGTTGCCATTGAATCAAGGTAACTATTCTTTTTAGTTCGCAATTTAAAAAAAAAATGAATATTTTACTTTGTTAGTTAGAAAGCTTAAATCAGAAGTGACAAACTTCAAGTTTCTTATCTAATTGCTCTCCTCTCTAATCAGCCAAGTGACGAAAAGCTCCATTCGCGTCTACTACATCGTGGCATTCTCTATCATGTCCTTAACGCGCGCGCATGTGGTATTGTTAAAGTCTGACGAAACAAAAGCGAGACCTTGGCTAGTCGTGTATAAAAAGAGAAAGAGAGAGAGAGAGAGAGAAGTGACTTCTTCTCGCGGGGATATGGAAAACGCGCGCAAAGGCGTTTTACAATGCACACGCATGGGCTTTCGGAGTGAGAAACCTAATCGATGTTAACATCCGTCGGGCGTGTAACCGGCGTGGGAGGCCGTCCTCGGCGTTTATCTGGGTTTTCGTGCCGTGTACCGTGCATGTGCATGCGCGCGGAATCGCCAATTAATCATCGGCATTGGATCGGTTCTGCGTTATGAGTACAAAACGTTCGATTTTCATAGATGTTACCTTACTAATAACAAGTACAAACGGTATAAGTGCGGAAAGTTGAATTACATATGCGGTTCTTATAACATTTTCAACATTGGAATGGGGGAGGGGGGATAAAAGATTGACAAAATTTTTTTAAAATAATTTATTTACTTGTAAAATCATTTTCACACAAGTTATTTTTCAAAATATTCAAATAGTTATAAGTCATCTGTATAAAAACTTGTTGAATAGTTTACTACAAAAAATTAGATAAAATAAGCGATGGAAAAACAAAAATATTTGTATCAATAATCAAGAAGGCCATTCGCGCATACAATTGAATATGACTCATCGGATAAACTACAATTCTTAGACTGATTAAAATATTTTTCAATGGCCTATAATTGCATTCGTATTTTATCACAAAAAATTATTTGAAATTATTGAATGTACACACAATGATAGGTACAGGAAGTGATAAAATGCAGGATACAGCGCAGGAAATGAGTTGAATTGATAATTACGTGATTTTAACATTATTTATAAAACAAATGCAGAATTTAAACGATTGTAATATGAAAACACATTATCCACACTTAGTGAAACAATTTTCTCCTTCTTCATATAACTTTCCCAATGCGTTTAATCTTTTGTTGTTCTCTGAAAAAATTAATTGAAATTAGTATACGCTGGTTTTATTTAATGGGAGTTTTAGTTTTTTTTTCTCGATAAAATAAGTAGTTTACCATAACACTCATCTCTACATCTGAACAGCGCATGAGGATCTGGGTCGGCACTTTCAACAAGCACTAAAACGAATGTACATAGAAGTACAAACATCACTAATTTCAGCAACATTTTGATTGAAATGATATGATCAAGTGTGACGTATCTACAGAAACCGTTAGGGTTTTCCCGTCAACAGAATGGCCTGGAAAATATTTTTAATTAACGTAATATTATAGATGAACCGTGAGTCAATTTTCATTTCCATTATTTATTTATTGTTCGTAGTATTTATTTCATTGTATTGAAAAAAAAACAAATTTAGAATGACTTGGAAACGCTTTGCTAATGTATTGCATATAAAACAAAACAAATGAAAACACGTCAAGCTGAATACAGTTGTCATTATTGAAACAATTTGCCGTTTAAATGTTATTATTAAAAAAAAACTAGCAGAAAAATATTAACATCAATTAAAAGTGTATTCGTTTTTATACGTCGTAGTGTATAGTGAGTCATTGAAATGCGAAGACGGAATAGGTTAAGTTTATTTCACACAGTTATCGCTATTTTTGTATTATAAAAAACAAAACCTTGCCGTTTTTTCATTTTCCGTAAACTTATAGTTTATGAAATAAGATTATGTTTTTTTTTAAATACCTGTGAAGTTGAATCTAGAATTTTTCGAGCTCTTTACTTTCTAGTAGCTTCCACGCGACAAATAACAGCGCCTGCGCTAGAATACTGAATGGGAAAAAGTTCGGTGCAGCACGCTTAAAATAGTTTGATCTGAGCGAACGTCTTTAGTAACTAGATCAGCTATTTTTACGTGCTCTTGTGGGGCCACTATGTTCACTAATGAGAACCTTGTGAAGATGCAACTAGTTTATGATAAGTTTTCAATATTGTGCATAAATATTTACAAATATGAACGCAGACTTTGAATAGCGTGAAATCCAATGTCTACTCGATATCGAACGCGATACAGATATCTGTTGTTTACGAAACTGTCGAAACAGATATCGTTGAATATATGATTAATAAATTTTTAGCATCAGAATACATTAGTGCTAAAAATTATTATTTAATGTTATATGCACTTTCGTTTTTCACGTAAATTTTCGTCCATAACTGAACTTTTGTATATAATAGGGCGGATCCATTCATGTAAGGGCGCATTTGATTCGTTTTCATATCACAGGAGAAGATTTACACGAAAAAAAAGAACATTGAAGATGTCAGTAATAACATTATAATTTAAGAAATTAAAAGTACTTAAACGAATTTGCAGTGTTTGTTTACTTTGCAATTTATATGAAGAAACTTTGTTTTGCACATATATACTTTACGAAAAATGATGGTTTATTGATTTTAAAAGCGATTTTACTAAAAATGTAAAATGTGTATTATATATTTGTAATTTTGTTCAAATTTCAATATTTAGTTAGAATTATATACGGTTTTAGCCTGAATTGCATATCAAAATCTAATATTAAGCCGTATATAATATATATATTTTTTTACATTTCATATTGATGCCTCTGACACGAAGTCAGTTCTCTAATAGCTACTTTCATTCCACAAGATTTCGTTCAGTCACCCTACCCATAGGTATTGCATAATTACAAAGGCGCGCGCGTGTAAGCTCATGCGATGCGTTGGAACATTTCGATAGATGCCGAATGATGGATGTACAATGCCTATCCGCTCAGCAGTATAATTCACTATAGATCTTAACATTTGAAACACGCGTCCGCGCGCCCAAACCATATAGACTTCATTTACATCTTAATTCAGTTACACGACCCGACCCCGCCACCGCGTGTTTTCGTCGTCGTCTCGGCTGGGACTTAAACGGTGCGTGGGTGGCAGCTTCAAATTGAATTTCTCATCGCCTGTTCGAGACGACTTCCTTAGTACGTAATATATGTGAGGTATATAACCGTTAAGCACGCTTACGCTGACCGCTACCTATACAAAGTTTTTTTTTAAGGTACCGTTGCCTGCCGATATTCATAGCTCGTTTTCACCTCATTGCCCCGCTGGGCAATCTAATTGACTTTGTATTGTGCTGATCTACGACTCAATTTTGGAGTGAATTTTGTTGTTGTTGCAATTTTACATCAATTGCTTGATAAAGTGGTTTCAATCAGTTTGATCTTTTTATATTATGTCATTTTTACGTAAGCTTGTATTGTACCTACATTGTTCCTGATAATGGACAAATGTTGTTTTTTTTTTCATAAGCGCTTTTTTAAAAATAAATCCCTATTTCCTTTTTTATAAGTGATAAAAAGTAACAAAATAAGGTATAAAATGACCAAATTTTTGATAACTCTAAATTGCAGATTTCATCGTGATAATATTTACAATTTAAATTTTAATTGAATAGTAATTTATAAAACATAACTATCCAGAATGTTGTTTTATAATCTCGTAGTCTTTTATGTATGTACAATCTTGTAAAAACTAAAAATAGAATGGTTCTGCATCTAAAAAACAAAATAAAGATGCAAGCAAATAATTTATAAAATATTCAGCTTTAGGGCACTAATGTAATAATTTATTATATTGCCATGAGCAAAGTAATATGAAAATTTCATAGAATACATTATTTCATTTAAAAAAATGTTATCCGTCTTTGGATGGAAAACGAAAATGAGTATTGATTTAATTTTGCCGGATAAAAATGACAAAGCTTTCTATTTATGCAATATTTATGATTTGTAGCCAACGCATAAATTGCGATAGATATTTTTAAAAAATTGCCTCCGATTTTGGACTGAATACCGATTCGCGGGGCTGATTAATCGATCGGTTATGAATAACGACGTAGATTAAGTAAGCAATAGATGCCCCCAGGGGAAGAAGCGATGTCGGTGTGCACTAATTGCCGCTCATCACGCGATTCTCGCGTCGCCGAGAGTAAAATCACACTGCAAGTCGATTGCGGCAGATGCTGTATGTGTACGATCGTTAGGGGCGTTCAGAGCTGCCTGTTTTTTTTTCGTACAAAGTCTTGTCGTTCGTTGCGATCGTAAATTAGGGTCGACGTTTCCGTCATAACAAAAAAGCTCAGCCTGCAATAATCGATCGGCATACCGCTTCTTCTTTTCTTTCTTTCTTTCTTTCTTTTTTTTTTTGCTACCGCGATGAGAATGCGAGTCGAGTTTGATGCGGGAAAATTGGGTCACAAGGTGTCATTGTGCGTATCTTCACCTGTTCGTTTGCGGTTCACCATAGCGCAATTGCACCTCGTCTTCTGCTCGTTATTTCTTTTTTTAGATGCGCGATTTGCCATGAGGAATGCAGAATTATTATCACCTTGTTTTGCAATATGTTATACTTGCGAATAATTTCATTTTAATTGTTATGTGGCAACGGCTTTTAATCTGTGTAGTTAATACTAGGTTAATTCATTGTGTATTTTGTAAATCTAATGAGGATAGTAAAACATTCAACATTTTATTACTTGGTATAAAGTTTAATTTCAACATCCAAACATTAAATTCTGTGCCAATTTTTATGCTTTAAAGTAATTTATTTTTTAATGGAATCAACATGATTTTTAATAGATGGAAACAAATTTTCGAACTGTTTGAAAATAACATGAAACAAATTATTTGCATACACGGTGATTCAAAAACTGAATCACCGTGTATACTATTCAAAAGCGAAAATCGAAAGTCGAAAACAGCGATAAAAAGGGTAATGCCGTGCATTAAAATGGATTCAACGGTTCTTTCTAAATTGTAAATAAGGTACGAGAACCTAATACCGCCACTAAGTTTTAAATCGCCATAACTTTTTACGCCAAGCGAATTTTTCAACGTACGTGGCCTCGTTTGAAAGCTGCCCGTTCACCCTTT
>JAWWMK010013496.1:0-22447 GCA_035047105.1 Galeopsomyia nigrocyanea
TAGAACCACCGCTGTCACCCTGGAAGAGTTGATGTTAATAAACGATAAATTGTCTCTAATTAAATCTCTTACTTACCGACGTCGCTAATGCGTATGGCTCAGCAGTACTGCATAAATATTTTTCAGGAATCGTCACATTTTTCCAATCTGTATATTTGCGTGCTTTGTCATTGCAAGCTGCACTCGATAGAATTTTGACGTTAGCGGCCAGCAACAGTCTAGGTGCACTACTGTCTATTGTTCCACTCCATCCTGCAACTATTCCTGCTGATCTTTCGGTTTGCTTGTTATTGAGAGGAGATAGATTCACTGGTTGAATTTCTTTTTGCAAAATTGGATTCGACAGCTAAAAATTATAATTAGAACTTATTACACTTTAACCAAGAATGTGTTATTTCAGAACATAAGTTTCTGCACGAGCGAGTATTTAATGACTCTGTAGTTCGCTTTCCACGAAAAATATACGGTTAATACAGCTATATCGTTAATTAGAAATGCGGGAATTCTATTATTTGCCGAAGCCCAATCGTTGTTAGTTGTCCATGTCAATACATCAGTATAATTTGGTAAAATCCACAAATTGATGAATCCATATATCATTCCAATATCTGCCGCTGTTGTATTTACCAAGCAGTGAGCTGCCGTTAAAATATGCATTCTCGAAATAAGTACTCCCGTGCGAAGTTGGTTTTGCCAAGGACTTCTTTCGGGATTTTTTCGACCAATTGATACGCTGTAAGGAAATTCATCATAGTTAGCAAGTCTAACATTTTTATCTTCTAGAGCTTTAACGTGTACGAAGAAAATAATGCTGCCTAAAATTAATAATAAAGAACTTATAGTTGTTGATTCAAGTTAATTCGATAAAAAATGTATCCAGTAGCGTATACTCACTTAAAATAGTATAAATAATATAAAATTAAATATTGTGGTGCATATTGTTGTAGTCTTGTTGAACTATTCTGCAATAGTTCAAAGAATTGATACGTTCACATATGCTATTGAAATTTTCAAGCACTCATGAGTGCCGGAACGATAATAAAAATTATAAAGACGGCTGTAAAACAGTGAAAATTTGCTCGAACTGCTTTGTGACATACACGTGTAGTATCACTGAAATTCCAAACTCATGATTTTTTTTTAAATGCCTACGTCAGTATACGAAGCTTTAATCTTCATTTGGCTACGTTTTCCTCTACCAGTAAAAGTTTATTATTAATTTTTACAGGATGATTGTTTATGACAATTGCAGGTTGTATGCTTGGAGCGTGACGGTGTATTTTAGCTAATTAGTTTTTTGTAATAGTTCGCGTCTGAAAGGGAAATTGGGAATCCTTGTAATAATATCGCTTCAGTCATTTGATCAATTTCTTTTTGGTAATTACTTAACGTCCGCACCTATTGTATATATTTTACCAACAAATTCATGTAAATTCTAATCATATGTACCTCTTTCGCTAATACCCTTCCGGGGGAATGCGACATTAAATAAATAAATAAAAAAAATTTCCGTTACTGTATAATGACATCGTTAATAATTTGAATAAATTATTGTAAGCGTAAGTTTGGATATTGTGGCAACGTAATTAAATTACCTTTATTTATTGAGTGCAAAAATTATATGAAAAACACATATCAAAGCATATTATTTATTGAAAGCTTCTAATAAATCTTCTGTATAAATTGATTTTTAAATGCGCGTTGATTCGATACTTTTTCAAAAACTCTTCAGATCCACGTTCTTGATACCATGACACGTTAAGGTATATTCCAAGGTTGATTCCTACAAGCTGGTTTTGCTCGTTCAAAAGTGGGCCACCACTGTCGCCCTGTAAAGCCATTCGATTTAATTCTGGTGCAATATTTTACTTGCAATACTTTACTTCATATTTTTCCATTTTATTATTGGTATTGATTAGAACCAGAATTTCGTATTAACGATGTTCCTTTAAAAGATAACGTCAAATTGTACGCAAACAATGTTTTAGAGATATTGGTGCTCCCTAACGTTGAACCACTTCTTGTGATAAAAATTTTGTTCAAGTTCTGATTCCTCATTATCAAGAGTATAAAGATAACTATTAAAATTATAAAAAGCTTTACTCACTTTTGCTAACAATGCATGAGGTTCAGCAGTACTACAAAATTCATTATCAGGAATTCTTTCCATCATATTCGTGACCGTGTAACCTTTGCGATTACATTCCTCCGTTGATAAAATGTTGACATTTGCAACTGCTAGGAATCTAGATGGTACTATATCTTCTCTGTCACCAAACCCTGCAATGATTGCTTTCGATCTTTCTATATGTCTACAAATTAGAGGAGAAAGTCTTACCGATCGAACATGTCTTCCAGCGATACGCCGTGATAGCTGGAATGTTCAAATTGCTTTAAAATTTCTACTTATAAAATGTAGACATTTTTGTTCAGGTGAAGAGGTTGTTGAGAAAATATACCGTTAATATCATTATAACCATCAAAATCAATATTTTCATTGTGAAGTGGAGCCCATTCATTATAAGTTATCCATGTTGTTACATTATAACTTCTTCCAGCCCACAAGTCAACAGATCCAATTGTGACTTGAATATCATCTTCATTTTCTAATCGTGCCATTGTTTCGTTTACCAAACAGTGAGCTGCCGTTAAAATATGCATTCTTGAAATAACTATTCCCGTGCAAAAATGGTTTTGTTGAGCATTTCTTTCAGGATTTTTTTTCGCCAATTGATACCACGAAATTAAATTCACGATCATCGTCGATTCTAACATTTTTACCTATTAATGATTCAACGCTTACCAAGAACAGTGCCTAAAAATAAATTTGTTACAATTGCCAATTACAACTTATTCGTAAAGAATACATAAACTGCTTACTTACTCAAAATAGTAAAAATAATATAGGAATTATTAACTCGATGCATATTGCAGTTTCATTAAAATGTTTTGCATGAGAATGAAACTTAAAAAATAAGCTACTTGAAATTTGTTGCGCTGTGAAACGTGCACAAAAACAGTAATCAGCACTAAAATCATAATTGTAAAACTATTTTCATGACCAGCGATATTTTTCGTCATGTTACTGTATTACTTACAAATACATTCAAACATCAGTAATTAAATCAATATCCCTGTGCTCTTTATTATTCGCATATGATGAAAAAATTGCGGTGATATGATAAATCTACACTTGACAAAAGAATTCAAATGGCAATAATTGCCAATATATTTATGAAGGAAAAAATGATAATGAGATAAATAACACTAATTGCAGCACAGTATACATGTGTTTCCATGCTGACGTCAATAAATTAGTTTGATTCTCGTGCCGATGAAAAAGTAAATAGAATGGAGCCAGGAAAAACAAAATAATTCGATACATACAGAAAAGAAATGATTGTCTGTAGAACAGCGTATAATATATGCTATTGACTGATTGTGCCGCGTGCAAATTTTTTTTTTATTTTATTGACTTTAAAGAACGAATGGATATATGACGAAATCTACAAAAAAAAAGCACTTTTTTGAAGCCTAAAATGGAAAAAAAATTTTTAACGCTAGAGCTTCCGGAGTTTTTTCCTCTTCTTTTTGGAGGTATATAATGTCGGAAAATGATCGTGAACATTGGAAACGTTTACAGGAACTACGTTTTCCGGATTTTCCCATTATAATCAAATGGGCTTATTTCAGTGAAAATAGGCAAAACATGTCATTTGGTTCAAATGCTGATTTCTCGGCTGTTAAGGCCGTTAGAAACATTTTTGACCAGTTAAAATTGTAGCAAAAAAGACCTTTACGTAAAAAATAGTTTTGTTTCAAAATAATTATGCGATAAAAGGTTATCAACAAAATACCAAAAAAATGCAATCTTTAGTTCGTTAAAAATATGGATAAAATACCGAAAAAAAAGTAGTTCTTTGGGACTTTATTAATGTTTACGAGCATTTTCCGCCACTATATACCTTAAAAAAGAAGAGGAAAAAAACTCCGGAAGCTCTAGCGTAAACAATTTTTTTCCATTTTGGGCTTCCAAAAATTGCATTTTTTTGTGTGGATTTCATCATATAGGTAATCAAGCTTATATAACAATGCATTTAATAGACTTCTTAATTTGCAGTAGTACATACATTTTTTTTTTGCGAGCAATTTAAATCCTACATTCGCATATTTGAAAGCCTCATTGTCGTATTCTTGTTTTGCCGAATGTGCCAACAATTGATTGATCAACAAAAAACGCAGAAGAAAATTCTGTCAAAAAATAGAATTTCACCGAACCTTCCACGAGAAGTAATAATGTCATCAGGAGGAAAAGGTTGACGATGAGCGATGGAAGCGCGAACGATCTCTCTCTCTCTCTCTCTCTCTCTCCCTCTCTCGAAGACACAAGACGTTGTAATAAAAAATCGGGGGACGGATAAAGACGAAGGCTCAGGTGAAGAATAAGAAAGCTATAGTAGAAAGGGTAAGTTGGGCAGTATCATAGCAAGCCCCTGACCCGTGTGGCAATAGACGAGGCACGGTGAGAGCGGGGTGAACGACCGGAGTTGCAGGCTTCCCTCCGCCTCCAAGTAGTACTAGTCGTCGTCGTCGTCGACGACGTTGCGTTGGTCGCGCGTGCAGTGTGCCAGCAGCAGCTCGAACGCGGCCCGTATAGTCGTGCACTTAGGGGAGGAAAACACAACGCGCATGGGGTGGCTTTTATTTGATCGCCAGCTGAGAGTCGCTCGTTTGCTCTACTCCTGCTACTTACTGCCTGATCGCTCGCTTTTCGCGTCCTTGCTCTCCGACTCTTTTTTTTTTCTTCCTTTTTCTCTCTCCCGTCGCACACAGCCACTTTTGCCATAATGCGGCGTTTTGCCTTTGCCTATGCCAGTGTTACTACGAATTGAACGGATATCGAGGGACGATTTTATGCGTATTTCAATTATTTGGAATATTCGCTTTTCGTTTTGTTCAATAATTTCAATGTTGCTATACCGTTAGCTTCCAAGTGTTTCTATATTCAGATGCTTGATATTTTTGCATCTATATTTTGAATAATTGAACGTTTCTGCATTTTTGCTCCCCTCAAACTCATAATTTTTTCAATTTGTTTTTCCCACTTGTCATTTCTATCGTGGGTACTTTGGTATACGTACAGACTATTTCTACTAATTTATTAAAACAGTTTTATGAAGCGGTGAACACGTACTATCGATTCTTTATGAATACGTTCGTTAAGGGTAAAAATATAACACTTTTTCACATAAATTTTACATATTTAATTGAATTCAACATTTTACCGTAAAAATCATTGATAATTTTAACGCAAATTTAAAAAAAAAGAGCTCGGCATTTTCGAAAAAAATCAAGACCAATAGCGCGAGAGAATCCGATTTTCCGAGTTTATGTAACAATGAAATACGCAGGGGGATCATCTAAATGACGTGGCTGGAAGAAGGGTTGGTTTCGCCTGAAAAAAAGGCAGCAGCAGCGAGATAAAGAAAGCTGCAGAAGCCGCGTTGGCTATATTACGAAGCGGGCAGCAAGTGAGATGAAAGACAGAGCGTATATGTATATATATCCATGGGTATCCGCTGCAGTGCGTGAATACTGATGATGATGATGATGATGATGATTCGAGCAATGATGGAAGGGGAGGTATAGGAATATAGTCATTGAGCCGGCAAGCTTTTCTGATCCGCACAACCCCGCTCTCGCTCGCTCTCGAGTACCGGAGAGGGCTAATAAAGAAAGCCCGGGGCGCGCGCGCTCGCTCGCAGAAAAACCTTGTTGGCATAACTCATTGGAAAAATTTACATTCGCCTTCCTCTCTCTCTCTCCCTGGCCGAGCTCTATTTGTGTGCCTAGGGAAATGAATGTTCTCTCTCTCTCTCTTTCTCTTGCTCGTTGCTCGAGTGTCAAACGTGAAAACCTTTTGCTTCTCTGCCCGCTGATGGAGTTGACGGCTGTAAGGGGACCGGCACGCCGCGAAGTCTATTTGTTTGCTACCGTTTTCAGTTATACGACGACGACAATGACGACGAGAATGCTTCTTAATGTATTGTCGGCGACGTTGTATGCGCCAGAAAAACAACACGACTGTTTATATTCCACGGTAAATACTAGACTACATAGTTGAACGACTCTTTCGCTAGATTTTTCAAACAGTTTGCTTTATTTTTCCATCGTGATGTACGTGCAAATTTCGATTGATAAATAAACATGGTTAATCCGAGTGCATTAATTAACGCTGCGTATGAGGCTTGATCAAAGTCGATTATTAAAATTACCGATGATTTTTTGCTGAGAAAGAAGAGTATACGCCGTGTAGAATCAGTTAAAAGGTCAAAGACACGAGCGCGCGGGGGTTCGCGAGGATAACATTTTCCTCGTTTTTTTTTCAGTTCAGTGCGCTTTGTAGTGCGGCCATGGTTAGTAAGTGGAAAGGGGGCGGTAATAGAAATGCGAGTGTGTATTTGGATAGGTAAAAGCGATCTCAGCGAGCGAAAAAAAGAGAGTGAGAGAGATGGTTCGCGCGTGCGAGGGATTTTTTTTCAAGCTCCGGCTACATCTATCTGTATACTCTCTACTTTGAATCAGGGCTTTTATTAGGGTCATTTTTCCCATTAGTGAGTTTTAATTATGTTTAACTCTTCAACTACGTTTTTAATGATTTTTATGGAGAGCTCTATCCTTTTAGATCTCATGGAGAGCTTTTTGAACAAAAAAGAGTGAGAATGGAAAGCGGAGGGTTAATTACTATTTTTTTTAAATTTTCATAATGAAATTTTAATATTCCAAATTATTATTAGCTAAATGAACAATGTTACTTATTTATAAAAATAGATTTCATTAAATAATCTAGGATCACAGTTTCTAACAACCCAATTGAATATCTAATAATGACTAATCGTTTTAACACCAGTGGAAAATAATCAGTTTAGAAAAAATAATCTTAATTATTCAATCATTGAAGTTTCTGCCTAAATTATCTGCGTATCTTAATTTAATTTCGATCAATATTTTTAACAATGAAAATCGATCATTTTTACTTTTCGTACAATTCGAGTAGACATAGACTATGAATTATTAAGAGTAATCAATTTTACTAAAAAAAAACAAATTTCCAAACTTTGGACTAGAAACTTAATAAATACGAAGAGTAGCTGAACTATATCCGAAGCCCAAGTAAAATTGCAATGTAAAAGTTTGAAGACGAAAACTATCCATAATGTAGTCCATCGCATTTGATAATTAAATAAAACACACGTAGCGCAGAATTTTCTCTAGCGCATCGATCGCCAAAGAGGAGGGAGGGGGGGGGGGGGCAATACAAAGAAGAAAAAAAAAAGAAGAAGACGGTTGGGCGAGGAAGAGAAAGAGAGAAAGAGAGCGGGAGATCGTCGCATGCTCGGTCGTCGTCGTCGTCGTCTGCGGTTGACGGTTTATTTTGCACGCGCGGAGTAGGGAAAAGCGCGAGCGAGCGAACCGAGGAAGATTGCAAATATCGGCTGGTCGATTAAAAATTCTCCTCGGCTCGAACGGGGGAAGCTTCGAGCCTTTGGCAAGTAATAATTGCGGCCAATTACCGGAGCGCCGATGCCACCCGCCTGCCTGCCTGCGAGGAGAGAGAGGGATGAGAAGCACGGCCCGAAAGGGAGATAAACTCTTGAAAAGTGGAAGGGAGACGCGCGCGGATAAGCTACGGGGGTATAACACAGTCCCTTTTTTTTCCTTTCGTAGGCTTCTTTTTTTTTCTTCTTTTCCTTTTTGCTCGGCAGAGAACGACGACAGCCAACTTTGATGGACATCGTAATGACGTTACCATTGATTTCTCCTTCTCGATTTAAATTGTAGCTTGTTATCGTACCTAGTTGCGGTCGCGCGCTCTAATCATGCATATACAACTTCACGTGATGACTTTGAACTTCAGAATTAAACGTAAGTGTCGTTTATGCGTATCCCGCAAAAAGAAATTACCAGATACGAGGTTGTACGCATTAAGGGGAGTTGGTAGCCGATTACAGTGATCTGTTATCGGCAGTCGTAAAGAATCCTTCTCAAACATTCAATTTTGATTTTTTTTTAAATACCATAAGCATCCACCGTTCCTTCAGTGATCCCGAATGGTGGATGCTACTAATATTTACAAAAAGTTCAAAATTGAATGACTGAAAAGGATTCTACAAAACATGTCGATAACTATGTAACCTATATAGACCTCTTACTGCCCCTTAACGTACGGCGGGAATGTCTGTTTACTCAAGTTCGCGATAGTTACTGTGTAGCCCGCGACCAAAAGCTACCCATCGAGCGATATAATACGCTGGAATAATAATGAGAATTTGGCTCGAATGACTAGGTGCGGCTAAGAAAAAACCAGAATTGCGAGCGCGAACTTCGCTGCGTTATGGAAGTTTTGCTACGTAAGAGGGTGCAAAAAATTTGCGCGGTAACAATGTAGCGAAAATTGATGATAGGTCGGTGGAATAATAACGTTGGTGTATCTAAGATGTATTCGAATTGCACACATGCACACTTGCGTTTCATACAAGCACATCGCGCCCGTTAATAATTACGAAGGGATGTTGAGTTCGCGACGTGCTTTTAAAATTTTAAGAAGCTTGGCGCGTCATTTGATTGTTTATTCACGGCAAGCCGTTTGGAGCGATTCCATTATTTAGGAGCTGCTGAAATGACGGGAAAAAATTCATCCCCTTCGTTGATTATTGAGCAAGTTGTCCACACTTGTCCGTGCTGTATTATACAATGATGATCATTAACGAGTAAGTGAATTTATTTTTCTGTGGAAACGTGAAGCGTTTTTTCATCTCCGTTATTAACGATCAAAAGACGTAACGTTTTGAAATTTTTGTCATAACAACTTTTTACAATGAAAATTCTGAAGTGGACGCGTAAATGAGGAAGCTGGAACTGCAGCGTAGAAAGTAGTTGCTTTCCCATTCGAATGTAACATGCATTTTTCTCAAAGACCTCAATTCATATGGCGTTCAAAAAGCAACATACGCCCGATGTTATCTCGATTCCATCAGAGAGCAGAGGCCACTCAAAACTCTGAAAAGAAATAAAGAGCACTTTCCAAGGCAAAAAAACCTCATATGCGTCTTTCCACCCTCAATGCTTGGTCGTCGTCGTCGTCGTCGCATAACGAAAAGTGCAAAAAAAAAAAAGAAAAGTGCACGAGCAATAAACATTCTCATCGAATGGTCGTATATACTCCACGTATCGAGTAGAGGAGGGTGAGCCTCACCCCATTTTTTTACAATACACTTTTCAGTAATTTATCCCTTACGAATGACGAGAATCATACATGCCGCGCCTGCGGTTAGGCCACTTGCGCGTCATGCACTCACGACGGGTAATTATCATCCGCAACTGCGCCAACGCGCGCGACGTAAACTTTTTGCTCGGTTTACTTGATCATTTTTTAATCAGCGGTTGATCCGCTTTTTATTCTCGCGATGTATGGCCTTATTTAAAATAAAAAATAAAATTGAGGGAGGACAATTTTAAACTTTGTTTTTTTTTTATAAAGTGCAAAAATCCATTGTAAGGAAGAGCACTTGGATGAAATTATAGCGTTCGCTTTTTTCATTGTTCGCGATTGTTTGAAGCAATGAAATTGTGAGTTTGGGGCTACAATTTTGAAAAGAATGTTTTACCGAAGTAAGAAAGAACATTGCTTGATTGTTTTGCTCACTGAATTTATTGCGAAAGTAGAAGTAAATTTTAAAAACAATAAATCAACAGCTCAATTCACAATTATTAGCTATTTTGAATAATGAAAAATGTAAGTCAACAATTGTTGTCATTGATAATTAATTTCGACGTTATTTTCGAATAATTATTAGTCTATTCACTACGTATTAATATTGTTTAATTCAAAAGCTTGGTTCTCTTTTAAAAAAAAAAAAAAAAATCCATCCTCCTAAAAATAGTACATTCTAAATTATTGATAATATGTACGTACAGCGATGGTTTTCATGATTTACGAAATAGCGATCGAAAGAAAGAAAGAAAGAAAGAAAAAAAAAAGAACAATGGGAAATAAAATTGACGTGCGCGCAGTGATTTGGTGCCGCGGCCTTATCGCGTGCGCCTGGCTTGTGTGTGTTGAACTCGCGCGCGTCCGAATCAGACCGCAACCGGGCCTCACGGCCGGCACAACCTAAATTTCTAAGCGAAACATACCAATTAGCCAGGCCTGAAAATGCGCGTTACGTACGTTGTGTCGTATCTGGTAATGTCATTGCAGTTTTTTTCTCTAGTTTTCTTTTTTTTTTAAACTCAATTATTCGATTATAGGTATTTATTTAAAAAAAAAATTGGTAAACATTGTATCGCTGATTTTTGGTAACCAATGTTTTCAGTACGAGTGAATATAGTCACTGTAGAATAAGTTTCGAGCTTGAGTTTGGACTCGAACATACCGTTGATTTTCAGAAGTCGACAAAAATTAACGTAACTTTTCAATTGGCAACGCGCGACAAAAGTAAACGCGGCGTTCTCATACTTGTATAACTAAATTATATTGCACTTTAAATTGCTTAGACAAGTTTCGAATCGTCGTATTCACTTGTGCTGTTTGTAATCACTATAGTCAGAGTTGTTTTTATGAAAATTCTTTCAGAAGTATTCTCTTTTTCCCTCTGCGCGAGCGCGACAAAAAAAAAAGTTTAACAGTGTAGCGTATATAGGATATATAGCACGTAAGTAATTGAGTTTGTTAAACATGCGCTCGAGTAACATTCAAGTGGCCGTACAATTATTATGTCTTAACTCTGGTCGTTTGACGTTTAAAGGCGGCAACAATGTTACGGCATCTCTTATTCATGAGTCCGTCAGCCAGAGAGAAAAGAGAGCGAGAGAGAGAGAGAGAGAGAGAGAAAGGATTACTCGAAGCAAGTCCAACTCGCCACGACCGTTTCACGCAACAGCGGGTTTTCGCGAGATCTGCTCGTCATTTTCTAGATCTTGGTGCTCTCTATCTCTCGACGCGCTTTTTTTCAAAAACTCGACTCTATCGTCGAATCGTCAATATTATATTGCCCGAAAACTTTCGGTTGTACAAACTCGATTTGCAGGAACAAAAGAAAAAGTGGTTCCTCTTAACGAACGAGGTGAGACGTGTTCGATGGGATTTCAGTATTATATACCGAGATAACGATGATCCGTAAAATTAAATCAAGAATGCGAACGAATTGAATAACAAAGCAGAGAAGCGAGTGTACTCGCACTCGCGTCGGTAAAATTGGATATTTCCGAAGTAAGTCCGAATTGGATAACGATCCGGCCAATGAATATTGCGGGCTTCTTGCCGAGCGGAGAACTCTCGCTGGTCAGTTTGTGTGAGAGAGAGACCTACCAAACAGAGCGGAAAATATGCAGGCTGCATAATTTAGCATAGACCGGCTATACACCAACGTGGCGTGCGACTGCACAAACTTGCCCCCTCGACTCTTTCTTCTTCTTCTTCTTCGTCTTTTTTTTCTCTCTCTCTCTTTCTTTCTCTTTCTCTCTTTGCTATATATTTTTGCCTTTGCTTTCTTTGTTCTTTCGCACTCCAGATATATAGTAGACTTGCTTCGATTCTTTGTGACTTTTACTGATGTAATGTGGCTTCTCTCGAATCTTTTCTAATTCTTAGAAATATTCTGAGTACATCAATTAGGTTTAAATTGCTCTTGGAAGGTGCAAAAAAGCTTTTTTTACGATATCATAAATATTTAAAAAGATTTTTTGTTAATGTTATTGAAAAAAAAAATTTTTTTGAAACTAAATTAATGTATGTTGAGTAACATTTAATAAATCCGCTAAGGGCTATAACGTATCTTTAAATTCGAAAAATCACAGATGTTTGGTTGGAGAAATTTTTTCAAAATTGAAAACACAGATGTTTTGTATTGCGATGTTTCGTCAGTAGTTTTACTGACCTCATCAGGCTATTTATTGCAAACTGTAAAATTTTCATACGAAATAATTACAATGCGTATAGGTATCAGAAATTTTTTATGTAACAAAAAATTATAACAATTTAGCTATTAATTTTAACCTAAATTAATATATATTATGGGGTATATTATTCAATTCGTTTCGAAGTAAAAGTTAGCATTATTCAAGGATTACATTTAAGTATGTATTGGAGTACGTTAATTATTTTCACTATTGCAACGCGCAATGCCGTGAATTATGTCTCCCATATTTTGGACGACCTACATGTTTGATAATTTATAAATATTCAATACAGATTTAACAACACGTAATGTTTGACTGAATCAAAATAAATAAGTGAATAAAGCCCAAAAACGAAGGCTCGCCGTATTCAACAGACAGTTATTCATCGATTTGCAGTTCAACTAAACGTCATGCATGAAACTGGCGCCACCGCAGAGAGAAAGACAAAGCTTCAAAATAAAAAAAATCGTTGTTTGACTACGAGACGAGCATCCGCGAGAGAATCTAAAATTATTAGTCTGGTTATATAGAGTTGCCGCGGAAAAATTAGGGTCATCGGCTGGACCGATCTTTCATTCCTCTCTCTTTCTCGCGAGCGAGCGAGCGCTAGGAGGATTGATCGATCGCGAAAAGTTGCGCTCGCGAGCCGTCGCACGGCTTCAAGGTTGCCGCCTCTGGGAAAGATATTCGCGCGCGATACGCCGCTCGTTTTGCATCTATAGCTTTAGCAGCAGCAGCAGCAGCTGTGTACTGGGTCACGGCTTGGCTCGGCTCGGCTGCTTTTTCGCTTCTCGTTACGCGCCACGGCAATGTTAGATTGCCAAGATCTTTTGCTGCTGCTGCTTCTTCTTCATCGTGTAAATGAGTGACTACGAGGGAAATGTTGTTTAACGACCGTTCTTTTCTTTTTCGAAATGATATGTTTGACGGCGATGTGTGATTATCGATACGTCGTTGCGAATATAGTTTGAGCTGAATAGACATGGATTCTCGAGAACTTTCTTCGGCTATTTTCCTTGTACAGCCTTAAATGAGCTGAATTTATGTCATGCTGACCATTGAATAAAATTTTTTTACAGTGTGTATGCGTTACTATATTGAATAAAATTTTCAATATGATTTGATCTGAATTAATCCTAAAGTCTAAAAATATACTGAATAGACAATATCGAATAAAGTTTTTATTTTTTTTTTAAATATTGCATGAAAAAACAAACAGAACGTAGGAATGTTTGTTGAAAAAAAGACGAGGAATTTCACTCGTGTGTGTGTGTGTGTGTGTGTGTGTGTGTGTGTGTGGCAACAAACTTGATGTGCAAACAGAATGCATCGAAAGATAAGCTCTCGCTTTCGAAAAAGAGCGCAGTCTATACCCAAATAAAATCGTTCTGCACGAGTTGTCCAGCGGATTTGAATTTAGGCACGAACGCGCTCGAATCATGTCGATCGGACACGTTTTCGGGATGGATAGTTTACTCTCTGTATATAGGCATCAAACAAGAATTCACGCTGCTGTGAAAGTTCGTTGCAAATAATTAATATTTAATTTGGCTATCGATTAAATTGATAATCAACAGTAATTTAAATTGTGAAGATGAATCAAGCTTGAAATTTCGTAATGTTAATAATGTCGTTATTGTTGCAAATTAAAAATTTTTTTTTGAAAAACATCATTCAAATAAAAATTTTCGCGATAGTAGATTGTCGTTTTCTTCCTCTCTTTCTCTTTCATGTTGACGTTCCGGAATGCTTGCGTGATGTCAATGGAAGTTAATTTCTGTCTTCCGTTCAGGCCTACTAGTCACAGCTTGCGTTCTCAATTAGATAGACATTTTTTTATATATTTGTTTTTTTCTTTCGTATCTATCTCTGCTGACTCGATCTTTTGTTGGTTGTATTTTTTCTAAGTTGACTGAATTGCACTAAAAATCTTCTTGTTTGTGTGTGCATTTCACTAAATCGCTTTTCATTCCTATCATTTTTTTACGATCTACTTTTGCATACCTAGAAATATTTTTGGCAATGTAATGAATTTAAACTGTTTGTGATCTGTAAATTGATTTCTCCATGTAGGTTACATGACTAAATGTAACATTATTGTACTATATCTGCATATTCTACTTATCAATAATTGTAGAGTATATCCTCTGGAAAATTCAATTTTCCGCTCTGTGTATTTTCAATGCTTTTAATTAACTTGTTCTGTGTTCAATTTTAATGGATTTAGGTTTCCAATTATTGACTAAAAATCTTGGATGAATTGTAATGAACGTACTAAAATTGGCACACTGTTCTTGATTAATTTCAATTTTGAACGACTGTATGAACTTCATACTCGACTTTACAACAGTCATTTCCCAGTAACAGTAAAAAAAAAAAATTCGATAACCTCAATTCTACCAATCGAAAGGTATACTCGTACAATGTAACAAGTGAAATGGTCTAAAATTAGGCTCGTCGACTCCAAATATTTCAGCAGCTCTAGGCTGGCATCAATCTAAGTATGCCAGGGCGATTCGCGTTCGGCAATCGATTGGCCGTCCGCGTGATAGTCGCGCGAGTGTGCTGCTGGCATAGGGAACAAAGAAGAATTCATCGGCCACACCGAATGCATCGGGTATATATGTGTATGTAAGGAGGGTCAGCAACGCGCCACATATTTTCAGGCCGGACAGTATATTCGCGCGAGTGCAGTTTGGCGTATAGGTCACTCACCGAATATGAAGCTCGCGTATATATATGTATGTGGTATTACCTTGCGCATGCCGATCTTTCGGTGAACACGCTCGCAGTCGGAGAATGCATTTTCAACATTTTATTGTACACTGCGTGATGCTGCGTTTCTGCTTATAGCAATGATTTAATAAGTTTAAAAATAAATTTATTGTGCTATTTTGATTGAATTTTCGTTTTTGCGATCGTTAATCGGATGGATCGATGTGATTTAAAAAATTAGTTTCGATTGGTATACATAGATGACCTAATGGTACATATTACTTACTCAAGGTTTTACTATCATTATTTTTTTATTATATACAAAAATGTAAGAAAACTTTTTATTTATTTGATTTTTTTATTCACAGTAATTTTTGAGCTACTGAAAAACTCATAAAATAGAAAAAGTAGATGACTAGAGTAAAAGAATATTAGTAACAAATTTCTGTTCAACCCTATTTATCAAAAACAAATTTAAGAACAAATATACGCAACGGATTAATTGTTAGTCAGTTGTACTCGCTGGTATTTTACATAATAATTTCATTTATTATCATTAAAAGTGCCTGACATCGAGCAAATCTATTTGAAGAAAAAAAAGCTACGTTTATGCTTAGGTTTCTGGTTTCGTCGAAGGGTACCTTCGTCATTTACGACTACTGATCTGTAGCCCGCTTTTTCCTCGCGACTACTTCTTTGGTCTCGATGGCGTACAAATTCATCGGAGGGTGTCAACTCTTGTGCTCTTCCCTTATTTCGAGGAAATTTGCCTTTATATATGTTTGGGCTCGAATGGTTCATCTAAATCTTGATCTACTGCTTTAAAAGCCAGCTTTTCTGATGAACTGTCATCTACATAATAAGCGCACGCTAATGAAGACCAGTACAGCGCCACAGCTACCAAAAAGATGCTATAAGAAAATAGAAAAAAAAAATAATGTCCAATGTCACACGCAAACATTCCTACTTATTATTCGAACCCTAATCCATACTATTTTATTTATAGGATGTACTTAATCGTTTCTCTACAAATCTTATTGTATTTTCTGTATATTTATAGTTAAGTAGTATAATAATCAAATAATATAATGTAAACAAAACATTAAACTTTATCAATTAATGATTTTTTTTTACATTATATTTGAAACTCTGTTGATATTTCGAATGGATCGTTACAGAGCATGCAAAACAAAGCAAAACAGTTCATTATAAAAAGTCAATTCAAAAAGTAATAAAGACAAAACTCACAAAGCGGTATATTTGGACATGATTGCTAATGCTCGAACTGTGTCAGAAATTTAAAACGTATAAGTTGCCGAAAACATTAAGCGGCTTTTATATATCTGTAGCGAACCGATAAATTTTATCTTTAGTTAAATTATTATAATTGGGACATTATATCAAACGACGGAAGTGCTATTTTCTTAATTAGAGTCGAAATTCTCAATCCAAATAATGATTTTTCCGCGCATTCGAGGTTTGATTACTCAAGGATGATGATAAGTATAACGATCAACAGTGACGATTTTCGTGCTGGAATTATAATCTATGGAAAACGTAAAGCCGTTGCATCTCTTTAGTTTATTTTGTCATGAATGTTACCATGAATTCTAATCAATATGATAAAGTCATTTATGCATGTATCATTATTTACCAAAATAGAAAAATTTCAGATTTGAGTATCACAAAATACTTACACGTATGTAACTCCACTAGGATGTCCTCGACCTATCTTTGGTAAAAATTGAGAGTTGTAATAAACCCGTGCAAAACATATAAAATCACACTCCGTAGAATCATCAAAGAGGACTTTGACGCGCGGAAGAGAAGCATCAAACGAGAAAATTCCACATCAAGCTGAAAGAAACTGCGCTGTCCAGTGCAGCAGCAGCAGCAGCAGCATCGATTCTTAATCATTAGTCAGAATTGAAAAGCAATTTTCCTCGAGAGAGAGAGAGCCAGAGAGCGAAGAAAGAAAGATGAAGTCGAGAGTCGAGAGTGCACGAGAAAGAGAGAGAGAGAGAGAGAGAAAAAAAAAGAATGAAAAGAGTCGGTATATATCACGGCAGCGTGATGCGTTGGCCAGCTGACGTCCTATTAGAATTCCTCGTAATTATAGTCGCGAATGCGCGAGCGCGCGGAATATAATTGCGTCGATCGAATTGGTCGCCGCTTGAATTCGACGAATCAAGCTTTTTTTTTTCTTCCTTTTTATTTGATTTTCGATTATTAAAAACCGATAGGTCATATAGCTGAGGGGGGGAAAAAACACGACTCGTGTCGCTTTGTGTCGAGCGAATTGAGAATACGTCGGCGATAAATTGGGTTTCCGTTCAAACGAAGAGTTATGAGTTAAGTAACATACAGCTTGTCAAACAATATCTGGTTTACGGGCTATTTTTTATTCAAATATTTCGACTGGCAAATTAGATTTTCGATAATTGATGGAACGACCGAGCGATCTTTTTGGTAACGTGCACGTCGGGAGAAAAACGAATAATCTCTTTTATTGGGAATCGACAACGACCTCTTCTCAACTAGCATCGTCATTCCGAATTCTCGTAATCTGATTCAAACCGCGACTACACGATTCTCTTAATTTCATGGGGATCTTCTCCAAAGTGAACGAGACTGCTTACAATCACCCTAATTGTTTGACTAAAAAACGACCAGAAAGTAGTGTACAATCGTTTGTAAATTATCGATGTTATGTCTCGAGCCATTATCAGAAATGCTCGAGTCCAATTACTCACGAAACTGAAAATAAAATATTAAATCGATCGTCACGACACATTATGCCCCCCGCGTTTGCATTTTGGACGACAGAGAGAGAGAGAAGAAAAAAAGAGAATAGCGAGTATTAATGAGTATCAGCAGGAGGGGGTACGTGCATGCACGAATTGGCTAGGTTTCGCAGGCATGCATCGCACGCAGCATTGCTTGTGTGTGTGTGTGTGTGTGTGTGTGTGTGTGTGTGGATGTGTGCGCACGTAAAGTCTCGTGTCAAGCGCTATATTTAACGATAAAAGTGTACCGCGTCAATGACCTTACACACCATACACACAGTACACGCGGCACTCACGAACGCGCGCAGAGCTCAAAAAAAAAAAAAGAGAGGAGCAAAACGCGAGTCGAGCGCCCACACAAGCCCATGTGCCAGCAGGCGTGCACGAGACTATATATGCAACCGAGCGACGACTACTTGTTGGCTGCCTGCCTGCCTGCCTGCCTGTACTGCTCTGAGCGCACACACCGCAAACGTCATACGAGTCGCTCTCAGGCTGTGCTTCTCTGCCTGCATATTCTCTCTTGTCGCTCGAGTGTCGAATCAAGTTTTGGTCGTACATGTGTATGTGTACGCTCGACGGATGTTCATTAATCATAGATGCGATGTTGGATTTCACTCGCCTCATCGTTGTTCATTTCGATGGGATTTTGACGTGTCTTTATGTTCATCGCGATGGCCAATTATATAGTTGTCATTTCGGCTGACGAAATCATATATCTCCTTATCAATAGGAATGAATTATAATTAAAAGCTACCGTTGTTAATTCCACTTTTTAAAAATCTTATTTTTCAGCCACTAAAAAAAAGCAAGCGAGACAAAAAAAAAATAAATGATTATTCAAAAGTAGAGCATTCAAAAGTATATACACGCATGACGGTCCCCGTCTAGACGTGTTTTCGTGAAAAAAAAAGCTGCCGCCGCCGCGCGCGTCACTTGAAAATTGCACAGCTGCAAGTGCGCGCGCGCGTGGAGCGAGTAGCTCGTAGCAATTCGGTGGGTGTGCGCATGAAAACTATTTGTCGCGTCGCGCGTATATAAGTCGCGCGAAGTGCATATGATGCGGGTGGCGCGAGGCATATAACACCTACAAACACACACACATACACATACGAACGTGCGATAAGCCAGTTCGAGACAGATATAAAAGCGTATTGCAATCGCTACTTCGTGTGCGATTCTCAGCTGGCGTTCTTTGACCCTGCGGTGTATATGTAATCGCGAAAAGGGAGAAAAAAAAAATTCATAAGCGACGACGCTTTACAACTAATTACTGCGGCGCGTTGGGAAAAGATGATTTTTTCTCTCTCTCTCTCTTCTCGTCGGCTGCGTTGGCACGATTTGTGTGTTAATTTTTTTTTTCTCCTCTCTTAAGATTTTAATGCGCCAAGCAACTTCATGGCGAGGGAAAAAAAAACTCCGTTCGGTCTATACGCGAACGAAATTTTTGCGCGCGCGATCGTCGCTTAGAACAATGCGAATTATTGTTGGGAAAATATGTGCTTCGCCAAACAAAGACGCATATAATTGGCTTCATTACGTTTTTGTTTGATATTAGGCATCATTCATTTCGTTGAATATTCCGCATTGAGATTGCGCCGGAAAAAAAACTGTATGTTATATCCTTGAAACTACTATAAATATAACGGAGATTTTAAATAATATATCCATAAATTAAAAAATAAATAAATAAATTCCTTCCGTGCCAACAAACTGAAAAATAGCAGTGCTGCCACGAGTAAAATCAGATCCCATTATAGTTTCACTTCAGATTTCAAAATATATTAGTTATATTCGCCTATAACGTATACGTATGTTATTCCTATTTCCAAAGCATTATCCATTATTCCTTCGAAAATTTCTCTCGATCTGAATTATAGCGAATAGAATATTTATCGCAAAAGTACGATCGCGCAGAAAACTCGTTTTTATACCTCATAAATTAAGCGCGCAGATCCAACGCGCACGGCCGGGGCGACACTTCTGAGAGGTGCAGCATTTGAAATTTTCCAAAACTAAAATATATAGAATAGCTCGCGCTGAATGTACAAACGAAGATCCATCTATATACATAATAGCCGCATGTGCAGCGGGGATCGGATGCCGCAAAACCTGGCGCGAGTGCTCTGCGGATGAATAAAGGGTATATGATTTCTGAAGGCATACAATATGGATATAGAGCGCGTGACAACGATATAGAAAGGCAAAAGTTCGCAGCTCGCGACGAGACAGGACAAAGCGACATTGGGCTTATCGATCGCCGCCGACGCCGCCGAGCACGGATTCGAGTGTGTGTATATATATGTGTGTGTGTGTGTACGCTGCCTCGCTCTATATAACTTCAAAGACCGAAATGAGTTGTGTGCTGCAGCGGATGGACCTTAAATACCTACGCGCGGTATAATCGGCTCGGACGAAGTATCGTCGTTTATGCTCGTGCGCCCGAGTAAAATCCGATCGATTTCTCGCGTTGTATCAGACTTTTCCCATAACGTACATTTTAAATTAAAATTTATTACTATTCAGGTGACTTCGCTTGCTGCTACTCTGATGTCGCGAGAGCCAACTTATATAACTGTCGTTATTATACGTCACTGAATATTTATTATCTTTGAAAGGTTTTTCATGGCTCTCGCGTATCTCTTTCCTTCCTTCGTTCATTTCCCTCTTTTTTAATTTATTGTCCCTCTACATCTCGCTCACTCTCTCGATGCAGTAACGCGAATTAATAAATCCCAACGACTCGAAGAGCTATTGTTGCGTTTAATGACTTAATGGGCGCTCGTTCGCTAGCGCGAGTGCATAATAGGATATGGTCGCGGAATACATTATTTTTTTCAATGCATCAAAGCAGCGTGTCTGTGTGATCTTCTGCGCTTGCGAGATAATTAGCGCATAAAAGATTGAACCTCTTTTGTGTTTTTTTTTTTTTCAATTAAACTTCTGTCGATGAACTTATACCAGTGTAAAATTTAAAAAGGAATTAGTGACTTAACCGATGTTCCATTTAAAATCAGTAGTTAAATGCGAGTTTGGTCAGACGCAAAAAAAATAATGACTCAATTTACCGTACTCGAAGGTGCATAGTCATTTCATTCGAATGTGATCCAAAACGAGTGGAGAGGAATAGACGAGGAGAAGTAGGAAGTTATATAGGAGAGTATAAAACCGCGGATTATTAATAATCGTACATTGGCTGGTCACGGGCGAGTGGCTAAACGCATCCTCGACGAGGCAGATCCCGTTTCGAGGCCGGCCGATTACACGCTGCGCGCGCCTCTCTCTCTCTCGTTCAAATTACGTGTCTTTTCGCGAGCGTGAAATCGCTGGCAACTTCCGGCTTCTATATACCCAAGTGCCGACTGCATTACACACCAGTTCTAAGCGGCAACTATACTAAAACTTCTTTTTTCGGCAATCGAAACGGATGTTTTTGTTCGTTCGTGTTCGTTTTTCTGACTCTGCGCGCGACTTTATTGCTTTTTTTTTTTACCTTACGGCGAAACTTGTTGATTCGTAATTAGGTTTTTACGCTGCTCGGAGCTGGCTTTACATTGGTAATTTGCCTTTCTAAACATTTACTTCTACAGGATTTTGCGCTCTCGTATTTATCCTCGGATTCAGAAAAAGATTTTCTGCTTACTGTCACTCGATTACTCGCGTAAAGTAGTTATTTGCAAATTGAAAGTGTCTGTAAAAGAAAAATAAAGTAATAACAAATAACTGTTGAAATTTCGTGATAAACAGCGCAAAAATTTATTCAGGGCATATAAACACGCGATAAATAAAAATTGATGTAATAATCCAGCACGGCGATAAATTTTTTTAAAAATCTCAAAAGTGCGATGCATCTTCGAAAAATAAAACGCATCCGACAGGTTGGGCGCAATATTCCCAGGGCCGGAACGAGCCCGCGAAACGTCATCAATCAATTACGCAAATTTTCATTTCCTCCCGCCTGGGATAGAGAGAGAGAGAGAGAGAGTGAGGGTGAGCGCAAAGAAGAGAGAGAGAAAGAGAGAGAGAGAGAGAAAAAAAGGCAGTCTCGTAAAACCGTCGATGAAACTCGGCGTAAATCTCGAAAACGTCGCCCGTGCTCGCGGCGGCGGCGCGAGTGCGAGCGCCACGTTCGCTCGCAGGGGGCATCGACCAGCTGCTGCGCCACCGCGCCGCGAAAGAGGAATAAAGAATGCTATATAGAGAGGGGGAAGACGCCGACGAGAATTATTATTCTTGTTTTTTTCGGGACGACCTCTTTCAATCGACAGTAGTATGCGTTTGCTTGTAATCAACGTCACTCGCTCTTCTTCTTCTTTTTTTTTTTTACAAGAAGATGTACATGCAACAACGGTATAGTTTGACAGGTGACAGAGCCGAAAACGTTGAACAAAAGAGGCTAATTCTAGCTCGACGATTCCTCACAATGCCAACGAAAAAAAAAAGAAGGGAGAAGAGAAGCCAAGTAATTGAGGAAGATTATGACCTCCCTCTATCACTTACTCGAGAGAGCGCGGGCGCACCAAACTTTCGGTTTGGTATAGGCCTATTTGGGGTAGGTCGCGTTCGCTCCGCTCCGCTCCCCGCGTAGTGGGAAAGTTCGACGGCGGCGACGACGACGACGACGCCTCGGTACAATGCCACTTACCCACCTCTCCTCCCGCGCCGCCGCTGCTCTCGTTTCGCATCGCTGGCTTACTCGCTTCTCGCACTTTTCGGACGACTATTGCGCCTGTGGCCTTGGTTGACTCGCTTTTTATTTTTTTGTTCTTGTTTCCTCTCCGGCTGTCGAGGCTTTTTTACGTTTATTTAAACGAAGCTTTTTTTCTTTCGTCGCTGGCTGGGTTTTGTTTGATGATGAGTTATCAATTAAATTTACAGAAAACAATGTAATTAAAAAATGTTTTTTTAATATAGGGGAGAACGGGGTATTTTCACCCAGGGGTAAAACACCCAATCGTTAATATCTTTAAAATAAGACATATTTT
>JAWWMK010013517.1:0-22442 GCA_035047105.1 Galeopsomyia nigrocyanea
TATATATATATAAAGTAGTGATGCTGCATAAGCAGATAGAGTATATAACGTTGCGTCACTTGCAGATATTATTTAATAGGTGAGCGAACACCGTGAGATGCATAATACTTCTTCTCCTTCTTTTTTGTAGTTGACAATTATAAATGCTTATCAGCCATCGCACAGTCCAAAGTCTATAATACGTCTGGGGAATACCCATCGAACAACTCAACGGGTAAAAAGAAATCTGTTAATAATTGCACTTTGCAGCGATTAAATATGTAAATGTCATGCAGCGTCATTCTGACTAATACTCGTTTATAATATTTCTTTTTCTTTTTCGTCACTGTGTGCATCGATCGCTTTGTTAATTGAAAGTCAATTAAATTCATATCAGTGTGTTTTTTTTTCGAATTTTTTCATTTTACGAGGAAAATTTTTTCTGAAAATTCATCGTCACGCAATGATTTTATGCAACCGTTACACACGTTGTTATCTTTGTTGATTGTTGTTCTCGACGTGACTTCAATTTTAGGCCATCTTTTCTTTCAATGCACGCTCGGAAAAACTTTATACCTTCTCTTTCACATGATTCTTTCCACGCGGTATCTTTTTTTTTTCTCGGGATTTAATGAGAGACCGAATAAAAATAGACTTTCGTGTGTATAAAGAACACTCGTTTGTCGAGAGTTGAAAGGAAATGAAAATATTTTTGATGAAAAAATGGGTCGGCTATACCTGGAAGTGCAGCTCTGTATTTAGTAAATACAGTGATTGATTTGACACGTTGAATTGTGACTGCCAATTTAGAACTAATTTATATAGAAGTGATTTTCAAAATACAATGTGTCGATGAAGAATGTAATTTTTCAATCGTACATACAGCCTCGAATTTTTGATTGATCCAATCAAAGTACCTCGAAAACAAATGTTACCTTACTATCTCGATAAACACCGATAACCATGCTATTAATTTTCAACTGTCAACAAACACGTAATACGTTTAAAAAAAAATCGTTGGAACACACAAAAGGAAAATCAACGCAAATAAACTCGTTGACTCTCTATCTTAAATATAAATTGCTCGCGCGCTTTCACAATTGAACGCTATACAACAAAACATCATCACTCATCTTATTTACAATCATTTCAGCGCCGCTCGTATATAAGTGCAACGTTTCACGAAGCAAATCCGTGTGTAACCAAACAATATTTTCCTCGGTGCACCCAAGCGAAGAAGAAAGCGACAAACAAACTCTCCCAATAAGTTCATTGTAAAAAAAAATTTTTCGTCGCGGGCAAATTCCTTCGCCGGCACAAAAACAAGCTCATAAGTATATATAATGATGTGTTTTTCCGACGCGGCGCTGCCAAGAAAGAGAAGCCGAGCTCCCCTCCCTCGCACACGTTAATAAAGTGTCTCGTGCATTGGCACCTCGCTCCCGACAAACAACACTCGTCGTGTCTATTATATATTTTTCTAAACTGTTTCGAAAACGCGTGTTTTGGCGAAAATTTTCGTAAATATTTTCGTGAGTCATTTTCATTCAATAGGTGACTGTTTAAAATAATAATATCAACTTTTCCGAAAGTCTCTCATCGAGAAACACGCGATAATAAGTGAAATTCTCAGTCGCGGCAAATTATAATAAAAATCCATGCGTCATTAAAAAAAAGAAGGAATGATAATATCGTTATCTCCGTGAGACGTAATGTTCTCGAATAATGTCTACTCGTACGGCAAAAAATAATAAAAACACATTATAGACTTTTCAATCTCATATGTGCACACACGAAGCGATAAAATTAATATAAGTATATTATTTTTCTTGTTCCGATATAAAGATGGGATTTCCAATAATACATGACATGCATCTATTATGAAAAAAAAATCGAGCCCCCGACTTTTCAAGTTGAATGAGTATCGTCGCGTGTATTATAAGTTCATTCATGATACATCTGCCCGCGTGCCGACTCGATTTATTTTTATCCAGTACGCTTCCTAATATAGCGTAAAACCGCACGTTAATTACGTAACTCCCAGCACGCGCTTCCACATACGATCATCGCTTGTATTTTACTTTACTCTAAAAAAAAATCCTGGCCATTTATGACTGAAACGTGGGTTTTTCCTGTGACATAAATAATGTAAGTTTGACTTTGGTATTGGCATTTTTCGTCGAAGAAAAAGAAAAAGTCGAGCCGAAATTATTTATTTTATTTTTAGAACTGTCAGTTTCGTTTGTTTAAAAAAAAAAAAGAAAAGAAGAAGAATGAGCGACGAGCGATTCAATAACGCAGAGAGTACATTGACTGGAACTAATGCGAATTTCTTTGAAGACAATTATAACTTCTTTCATTGACGAGTACTTATAGGCATGTAATTCCGCGAAAAATTCTTCCGCGATTAAAAACCATACATTACCTTTCATTTTTTTTTCCATCGCTTTATTCATTATTCTCAAATTACACGTTGCATGCGTATATACCTTCTCGGCAATCATTGCAAACGGATTGGAAAGTGGAAAAGTTTTGAAGAAAAAAAAAGAATTTCACCAGATATACAATCAAACTAATATCTTAACAAAATCTCGCGAATAGCAAACAACAGTGAATATGAATGTGCTATCCTAAGACGTCATCTGGCTATATGTATAGTTGCAGCTGGTAAACATACGTCGTATGTCGTATAAGTCGACGTCGGTCGTCGTCAATGCACATACACTCGCGCGAAAAGTTTATATAGTCGAGCGTTAGCCGACGAGCGGCTTCAGTTGCTCGCCAGGTTTCCCAAGCGATAGATCTAATTTTTTTTTCTCACATAGTATAACGCGGATTGATTTTGTACTTGAACTTGACAAATCGTATATACGAGTGTATTGACTTGTGACAAAGGTTGATATTTTTCTTTTTTTTGTGTGTGGATTTTGTTGTGCGAGATAACTGTTTATAAGTGAATAAAGTTTCATTGAAGACTTTTTGCGGCTGCTGATGCGGTTGTTGTTTTGCCAAAATGTGAGTTGGATGATTCTCAAAATTTGTTAGGCAAAAGCTTCCGGGAATTAATTGAGGAAGTTCTATTGTTCATGTATAATATACATATTTTTTGTACGTCTGTGTTGATTACGTTAGAATGGAATTTTTTTCTTTCTAAGTTAACTTTGTCACATTTTTCTCTATAATTTCGTCACGCAGCGCAGGCTTTCATTGGATTCACCCGGCAAGAGAAAAACTCATAAAAAGAAAAGTTTTGCTTGGCCTGATAAATCACAGCGTGAAAATCCGCGTAAAGTATATACACGTCAACTATATTATTCGCCTTAAACTTAGCGTGTATGAATAATTTACGAGTCGCGGAACTTCAAAGTCTATATGTATGTATGTATGTATATATATATGACGCTATCCTTAAAAAAACACATTTGTCTGGGGTCTGGAATGGCAAAATTTTTTTTTGATGCTAAGACTTCCAGACCCTTTTCCTCTTCTTTTTGAAGGTATATATATAGTGTCGGAAAATGCTCGTGAACATTGGAAAAGTCTGCAGGAACTACTTTTTCGGCATTTTTCCATTATAATCAAATGGGCTTTTCTCACAGAAAATAGGCGAAAAACGGCATTTGTTCAAATATTGATTTCTCGGCTTCTAAGACCGCTAGAAACATTTTTGACCAATCAAAATGATAGCAAAAAGAAGACCTTTACGTAGAAAAAAGTTTCATTCAAAAATAATTATTCGGTGACAAGTTATCAAAAAAATTGCAAAATAATTACATTTTTAGTTTGTTATTAATATCGAGAAAATGATGAAAAAATATATTTCCCGAGGACTTTTTCAATGTTCAGGAGCATTTTCCGACACTACATACCTTCAAAAAGAAGAGGAAAAAGGTCGGGAAGCCTTAGCATTAAAAAAAAATTTTCCATTCTAGACCCGAGAAAAGTGTTTTTTTAAGGATATCGTCATATATATATATATATATATATATATATATATCTCCGTCTCTCCATCGATTTTTCACGTTTGCAATTTCGCAAATATTGCATTCGGATAATTTGTATACTCAAATGTGTGCCTTGTTATGCAACGTTTTAGCCCATTGCCAAGGAAAACTCGTGCTGGTCGGGTGGTTTGTGCAATTTACTTTGCTCCGCTCGAACTTTCAATATTCTCTTTAAATTCTCTCTCTCTCTCTTTCTCTCTCTCTCTCTCTCTCTCTCTCTCTTGCCTCGCACACCAGAGTTCTTACACAATCATGCTAATTTCTTTAATAATTATTATTCGTCGTCGTGTTATTTTTTTTTCGTCATTGTCAATCAAAATAAATTAAATACGAGTCGCGGAATAAAGAGCATTCTTAAAAAAAAATAATGACATTGCTCCGAAACGTAAAAAAAAGCACTCCAAAAAAAAAAAATTATTTTATGACAATTAATCTTCCAAAAAAAAAAAACAGCGAATTAGTTTCACCGCGAAACCGCAAATGAAAAAAAAACAAATCAAATTACCGCCGAAACCTCACAAACAAAGGAAAAGCGCAATATATATATCGTCGTTGCGATAAACATTATATACTGCATAATCACTGTACATACGTATACACACACATATACGCAAGAGAGGAGGTAATGTGGTGGTTCGATCGCGCGCGCGAAGCGCCTTTCTCTCTCTCTCGCGTATACGTTCTCGGAGGAGGAGGAGGAGGATGGCGGGAGGGTAGGAGAAGGTGTTCGGCAATCAGTAGCCACACACAAGCCGCGCGGACCTCGTCAGTTGTGTCGCGGAACGCGTGAAGGAAAGGTAATAACAGTTTCGCGCAGAGTTTTTCATATATATTTCGCGAGACAAAGGCAATGTGATATATACTCAGCTGTGCTACACGCTAGGAGGGGGGGAGGGGGGGGGGGGAGACACGCAAATAAAAAAAATCTCCAAGGTCCCGCGAACGTTCGAGACAGATGACAGAGAGATAGAGAAATCTTTTTTTTTTTTGGAGTTTCTAACCTCGAAAAGGTCGTAGTTTAAAGGGCGCGCGCGCTCCGTAGTTTTTGGAGTGTCATCATTGCGCGACGAACGTTTGATAACGCCGATGATTCATTCCTTCTTATTTCGCAATCGCGGTCATGTTTCTCCTTGTATGTGTATGTATGAGGTACATTTAAACCGAGAGCGAGCAGACGAAACAAAAAATCGATAGAGCTCGCGTGTAGTTCTTTTTGCCACTTGTTTGTTTCTTTCAACAATGATGTAATCGATAGTAATGATTATTGCAGGTATAATGGGCTTTTTACAATTAGTTTTTGCTAAGGTGAACGTGTAAAAATAGGGAAAGTTCGAGTGTAATGATATACAGTTGTAATTGTCATGTAATTAGTGTATAAGGCATTGTGTTGGTGAGAGACATACCAGGAGGAATAACCAATTCATGTGTTTTTGCACTTTCAGGAGGGTAGAATAAAATAGTGATACTCAGGCAATTCAGCGAGTGGCCTCGAGGTAAGAGACCACACCTCTAAGGCAAAAGGCAAGATAAAAGTGTAAGTTGGGGCCAAGGACTTGCTAAGTTGGGGGAGGCCACAGGCAAGTCCACATTATGTACAGCATGAATTACATCGGGAAGTTTATCAGTAACTTCAGAGACTTCTACAATGAGATCAATGCAGCCACTCTCACTGGTGCCATCGACGTTGTTGTTGTCCAGCAGCCCGATGGATCCTTTACCTGCTCACCATTCCATGTACGCTTTGGCAAACTTGGTGTATTGCGTTCCAGGGAGAAAGTGGTTAGTATTCATTGTTGTGCACTTGCAATGATCCATTGTTCTTTTCTTGAGTTAACTAAGCATTGTTCTGTGTTTCCAGGTTGATATTGAAATAAATTCAGAGCCTAGGCAGATTCACATGAAATTAGGAGACTCCGGGGAAGCTTTCTTTGTTGAGGAAGTCCCTGGTTCTGATGGATCTCCTAGCGAGGCTGAAATTCCACCACATTTAGCATGTTCACCTATTCCTAATGACGATGATGTTTTTCCTAATAATAGGAGGTAACGAAAATTTTCCAATGCTTTATGATAAATCAGTAAAATACTGCTAAACTAGCTTATTATCAATGTGACTCATCGCTTAGCAAAATTAATTTATAATTTAAACAACAATACGTTGCTTATTCATTTATGCTTCTAATTTGAATTTAGTGCTGCATTGACTTGTCAAATATTCACTCATGTGTTATTTACTAAGCAGGTTCAATGTACTCTCCGATCTACCTCAAGAGCAGCATGCAAAGATACTCAGGGATTCAGTGCTGTCCATTGAACGCGAAAAATGGGAGCAGATGTCGGCTCTGCCACCAGACCAAAGAGAAAACTTCTTGATCGAGCATTTCTCAGATCTTCCTCTCGAGCATCGTGAAAAGTGGCTGCAGATTGCGTCACTTACCTCGGAGGAGAGGGATAAAATATTTCAAGAGTACAACAAAACTATCTCAACTGCACAGAAGCAACGCATGATCAGCGAGCAATATTGCGCTCTAAAAACCGAGGATAAAGAGAGGCTCTTTAAAGAGAATTTTCCAGAACTGCCTGCAGAGCAGAGACAAAAGTTTGAAAAAGCATTGCTGACTGAATGGAAGAAGAAGGATGTGCATTATTCGCCTAAGAAATCTGTAAGCATTTCTAAATCTTCTAGAAACTATCGTTTTTACTTTTATTCATTTAATTCATTTGTACTATTAAATTTTCAGAGCATGATTAGAGATGAGACTGCTGACGATGAGGAAGAAGAGATCGAGGAAGAAGAGGAAGACGACGAGAAGTCACGTTTCAACGATGACGAGGAGATATTTGACATGGACAACATCAATCAAGACGAGAAACCCAAGCCACTTCCAGTATCAAATCCCAAATCCTTCGTCGCAGTTACCTCTAGTGAAAGAATTCGCAAAATCAGCGTCGTCAAGAACGATTTTCGTCCCATTGATAAGCCTCAGTTCGAAGACTCCAATAACCCCATGACTTTGTCGTCATCATCCTCTTCCTCGGGAACTAAAAGGAATTCAAAAGACGAGTCGATCGCTGAAGAATCCAAAGGCGGTAGCAGCAGCTCCAAGAGGAGAAGGAAGAAGAGAAGTATCATGAAGAGGAAAAGTGTCTCGAGGAAGATCAGCGTGAACGAGACTGATGCTTCTCGAGGCAAAGATGCTGCATCTGTAATCGAGGCTAATAAACCTCAACTAGGTGTAGACGAATCTGTAAGTTTATATTACTTTTAAACTAAACGTTTAACCACGAGGATTCAAAAGTGTAACTTATGCATTCAATTTTCCAGGACAGCAAGTCTATTGTGATTGACGACGCGAAGGACATTCCAGAGGAAGAACAGCTTAGCAAAATTTCCGTGAGCCACGCGTCGACTGATTTCCATTTCTTCAGCGACACTGAGGTCACGACAAAGTAAATCACCTGAATCATTTCTTTCAACTGTGAATAGATGTGTCATTTCCTCGTTCTTACTAATGACATTCGACTTCTTTATTGCAGAAACAAAGAACCCAGGCCTAGTTCGCCAGTGCAATCGGACACCGAGTTCGAAGTTCAGAAGATAACACAGGAGGCTAATGCCGAGAACGACAAAACCCACACTCAAAGCTGGAGATGGGGAGAGTTACCAAGTCCACCACACGATGGTTCTCTAGAAAGTCAATTGAATGCCGCAGCTGCAGCCAGCGGCGGTAACGAAAGTGAGTAACTCGCATAAATCTAATGGTCGACTCTTTATACAACACACGGCAAATAAACTCACTGCTTACAATCACTCACGCGACAATAACAATCCCACATTCTTCCGGGATCATGACACTAACCGTACGCTTGTTAATTGCCATCGAACGAGCAGCTGCAGAGGCACGTAGGTCGATGCTCGGAGGAATGTTTTCGTTCATGAAGAAGACCTCGCGTGTGAGGCACAATCCGGAATCCGAGGGCATTTACCTGAGCGACTTGAACGCCGACGAACTTGATCCGGAGGTCGCTGCTCTTTATTTTCCATCTTCGCATCGTGGCCCAGGAGGTAACGTTGCCAAAGGTATTAACCTGTTTGCCTTCTGCCTAACCAGCAACACTAAAAAAAAAAATGAGAAAAGAACATGGAACGCTCGGGAGGGTTTGGGAAAAAGAGGTCATTCGCTTCTTCTGCTTTGTGCTTTTGCGAGGATGTTGTGTAATTTGTCGTGTGGTTTCGCTTTTTCTGTCTTTTTGCTCGAGCGATTGCCACAAAGATCGTTGCAGCCGATCGGTTTGTGTGCGTATGTGCTTTTTTCTTTGTGTGTGGTGGGGTCGTGGATTTTCCTTGAAGCAAACTGGTTTTGCGGGTTTATGGGAGACTACTTATTTTTATTGATAGCTGCGGAGATTTCCTCCATGTACATTTGGAAAAAAAATTTACTCTTTATCGATCACTAATGTATTAAAACAAACTCGATGTTGTGATTAAAAAAATTGTTTTGTGAGTGATATATTATTTTTATAATTTTTTTTTCAAGATTTTGATTTTTAAGCGAACAATTGAAAAACTATATAGAAACAAACATTGATACTGCTTTCAATTACCATTTTTGCATGGCATTGTTTTCCGCACGATTCCGCAAAAGAAACTCCACGCTCATACTAACAGTTTAATTTTTATTTTTCCCCAAAAGAAAAACTAGGCGACGAAGAGGACGCAGAATCTGGCAACGGACCATCTCTGCCTCAAAGTCCAAACAGCGTAGAAGGTGCAATCGGCGGACCAAAATCACTCGATAGTGACTTCGACGAGTCGTCGAAACACTTTGAACCACCGCTCGACGTCACTTTCTCTCTATGCGGTCTTGAGCTTTCCGACGAAGCCTTTCAACGAAACGCTCTACGTTACGAAGATGCATGCAATGACCCGAAGATCTTTGAGAATCCAAATCTCGTCGTCAAAGTCAACGGCAAATTCTACGACTGGCCATCGGCTTGTGCGCTCGTCATGACTTATGCTGCTTTCAATAGACACTTGCCTCGAGCTACTGTCAACGATAAAAAGAGATTGAGTGATCCTGGCAAGATTGATGATCCCAACGGTAACACCGTTGAAGCTTCCGCTGCTGCGGGAGGTTACAGCTCGTGGTTCTCCTGGAGACGTTCGAGCCAACCTACCAAGAAATCACCTGACTCCAGCTTTATTAAAAGTAATAATGCTTTCTAACTGAACAATTGCGTCGACTAAAAATAACTTGCACATCTTTCGATTTACTTTTGAATTCTATTAATTCAACCATACTTATTTATCAATTTCGGTTCTTGGTAGTAATGAATGACTTTTCAATTGCAGCTGATGAGGGTCCCAACGTTACGTCTCTCGAAATTAGCGGGAACGAGACAGTTACAGCCAACAAAGACGAGACCGCAGAATCCAAAACTACCATGATAATCGTGAGCGACGAGAACAACAAAGACATCGTCACCGAGGAAATGACCAACAGCGTTGAGAGCATAGGTACAAGCCAGTCGCTGGTTAGCTTCAGCGATGCCGTCGAGGATAAGTCTGAAGCTGCGATGCATTCGCTGCCGAAGGAAGTAGATCGAGTTGACTCGTTCAGTACTGGAAACAATGATGATTCCGATGAAGAGCGTTCGAGAATCGGTGGTATCGATATTCCAATCATTACTCCGAATACATTGTCTGCTAAGACGCCGGCTACTAATGTGCCTAAGAGGTTGTATCACGAAGGCATGCAGAATTGTAGGAAAACATTAAGGCTGTCGTCTGAGCAGATCGTAAGTTTAAAATGAGTTTTTTTTTTTGCTTGCTTAAAGATTTTCAATCTTGTACTTATCTAATTTTTTCGAATTTTTACAGGCTAGTCTAAATTTGAAAGAAGGCGTAAATGAAGTAGTCTTCAGCGTAACAACAGCGTACCAAGGAACAACACGCTGCAAATGCTTCATTTACAACTGGCGCTGGGACGACAAAATAGTGATCTCGGACATCGACGGGACAATCACTAAATCCGACGTACTCGGCCACATCCTGCCAATCGTCGGCAAAGACTGGGCTCAATCTGGCGTAGCACAGCTGTTCACCAAAATCAAGGACAACGGCTACAAATTACTTTACCTGTCCGCGCGAGCCATTGGTCAAGCAAGAGTCACGAGAGAGTATCTCAAGAGTATCAGACAAGGCGATTTGTCATTGCCTGACGGACCATTACTCTTAAATCCTACAAGTTTGATCTCTGCGTTCCATAGAGAAGTTATTGAGAAGAAACCCGAAGAATTCAAGATTTCTTGCCTCAGTGATATCAAGGCTTTGTTCCCTGAAGGCTCGCAGCCGTTCTATGCCGGTTATGGAAATCGTATCAATGTAAGTTCTTGCTACGACGTAAATGATTACTTACTGTTTGTACGAGATTTAATCATTTTTTTTTGTTTGTGCTTGCAGGATGTTTGGGCGTACAGAGCTGTGGGAATTCCCACTACGCGAATTTTCACGATTAATCATCGTGGCGAACTGAAGCACGAACTGACTCAAACTTTCCAATCTTCGTAAGTATACAACGCCATTTATCTATTCAACAATGTAACACAACAAAAATCAATTTTTATTTTATAAACGAGTTGTTGTGTTACATTGTTGGGGTTTATTTTTTGTAAATATTATTTAAAAACACAAGCAAAGAAAGTTTTTTTTACACTTATTTTTGAATTTCTGCACCGGTGGCTCGTTCTACAAGGAAAAAATCAGCACGTCGTTGAACGAACATTTTTGTTTATATGATTACAGCTACTTTTCTCAGAGTAAATGCGTGGATGACTTGTTCCCACCGCTGCCGAACCTACAACAATTTCTTCAAATTTCGTGAGAGTACGTTAGAGTTCCCAAACAAAAAAAAAAACAAAAAAAACCGCTGATCATCATCTCTTTCCTTAACCCCCTTGTTTTGTTAGAATGTTATGTTAATATCGTTTCATATCCCGATTGTTTCGAAAAAAATTTTTTTTTATTTCTAAGTGTGATTGTTGAGAATTGAAGAAGATCCAATTAGTTCTTTCTAATCTCTAATAACAAGTAGTTGTCCGTTCATCCACGCGTGAATGTCTTGAATTTGCTTTTTGTGTGCGTCTTGTGAATTTCGTCTCAGACTCTGTCTCGCTTAATCTCGTTTGCTGAAAATTATTTTCATCACGAACTCTCTCGTTCAGAGAGTTATCTCCACGCAATTGCAATAAAATTCTGTCCCACGATTAACAAAAATTATTCTCAATTCAACACTAATGTGCTTAGTTACGTAATACACTATATCACACGCATTAACATGTTTAACCAACACTGTTAAGTCTGTCGACCGGAGGGTCGTTGCAATGTACTAAAAAAATTTCCGTTCATTCGCTTCAACGAAAGAAATGAAAACTTTGATAAAACAAGATATCATAAAAGTACATTCGAATCGAATTTTAACGTGACTAACCATATACTTTTCCGTTTGCTTTCAGGTATTCAAACATGAGTTTCATAGTGGATCATCTATACCCAGCGTTGCGCGAAGATGCAGCCGATGAATTCAGCAACTTTTCGTACTGGCGTGAGCCAATTCCCGAGGTGAACAACGAGATGCTCGCCGTGCAGAGTTAAACAAGCAAAAAAAGCAAAGTATTAAACGGTAGTTCGGATTGACCTATGTTTTTTTTTAAATCAGTGTACATGTGACGATCGAAAGATTCTAGTCTCGGTCAGTGATTGACAAGTTGCGCATCATGTTTGAAAATGGAATCATTGAGCTTGACTTGGTTTTGTGATAGGGCTCGAATTGATGTGCTCTCTCTCTCTCTCTCTCTCTATCTCTCTCGTTTTTGCACGGTTGCATTCCAAAGCGTGTGCGAACACAATTTTTGCCGTGTGAAATAATTAATCATCGACGAGATATATATTATATTTTTAATATTCTTTTTTAAATAGACGATGTATGTGTATTTCAATTGTCAAAGCGTTACCAATTATGTGTTAAGGGAGTCCTGTAGTCGACATATTTTTAAATGTAAATTAATACTTTCGTTTTGGTAATTGTAGGTAGCTTTTTCATTTAGTACTTAGGAAAAAATTTATCGTTCGATTTTTTTTCGAAGTACGCGTTGATAACTTTGTGATAACTACTTGGTGCATAATGTTTTTTTTTGTTCATACGTTGATTTAAGTACTTAGCAAATTGTGCGTGGGAATTATATTTATTGTACATTCTTTTCTATCAGAAATTATTCCACCATCCACAAAGTAGAGTTTAGAGTGATTATGCACCATGAATTTATTTTATCAAATAATGTAAAAAAAACAATTGTAAAAACTTTTATAAAAATTATGCTAACGTATTTATGTTGTATTTATGGGTCAAGGTAGGGTAAGACTATAGGCTCCACTCAATTTAATTGTCCTTAGAACACGAAATCGCAATTGCATGAAAAACTTTCAGGCGAAATCCAAATGGAGTTAACGTTATGACGTTGAACCAAAGAGAATTGTCGCTGACATATAATAATCAATGTAGAATTGCGTTCGTAAAAGTTGGAGACTTTAACATATTGAACGATGTAACCATTGCACTGTAACGAGAGTGAATCCAAAAAGCCGCTTTATCGAATTTTGATTGCTTTGATTAGAAGCTTACAAATAAGTCTTCGTTGGACTGTTTAGTTACAGTGCTTAATTAACGAATTAGCTAGTTGTAATACGTGGCGGACGAAGAATGAGCAGGCCTCTAAGGTTTTGCGAGCGTATAGCAAATTATTCGTTCCTAGGACTCGTGACGACTTGAATTAAGTTATTATACATGTAGTATAGATAGATATGTAAAATGAAAACAACGTACACTAGGAATTTCTTTTCGCAAAGCGTTGATCGTTTTTGTCTCTCCGATGTAAGCAAGATTATTTGTTATTATTTTAGCTGCATTATTCCTCTTTCTTTTTTTTACAAGTACCAATATTCTTTTTTATGAATAAAAAATTCAGTTCCTATAAAACTTGTTGTATATTGATTTTTCAACCCTAAATATTAATTAACTCATTTGATGCTGTAGATAAACAAAATTTGGATTTTAATAAATTGAAAAACTCGTTAGTGGGAAATTTTGAATGATAATTTAAATACTTGGTGGTAAATGACGTCATGTAAATTCTATTTGCGCCTGCGCGTAGCTTCGTACTAACCTTACCTTACCTTACGCACAGCAGGCGGCGCGTTCACCACGTGCTAGAATTATTGTCAAATATTTTTTGGCGTGCTTTTCATCTAAACAGAATAATTCTTTATTTTATTGTTGTTTAATTTCCACTTTACAGCCCCAAAAATGCCAAAATCAAAGAGAGATAAGAAAAGTAAGTTTTTCAAACTTTACCTTTAGGTTTTATATTACTATTGAATAGAATGTTCCAAAACGTAGGTTAATTATATTTATGTGTATAATAATATCACAATTTATTACAGTTTCACTCACCAAAACTAAGAAGAAAGGTTTGGAGTTGAAGCAGCAAATTGTTAATGATGTAAGATCATGTGTGGAGCAGTACAACACCATTGTTTTGTTTGCTGTGGATAACATGCGCAACAACAAATTGAAAGAAATAAGAGAAGAATGGAAGGGAAGCAGGTTTTTCTTCGGTAAAAATAAAATTGTAGCATTGGCTGTAGGAAAAACACCAGAAACAGAAATCTCAGAAGGCCTTTGCAAACTGTCAGTCAGGCTCCAGGGACAGTGTGGACTATTTTTCACAAATGAGAACAAAAAGAAGGTAATAGTTAATTATTTTTCTGTATTATTGTGTATTAACAAAGGTAAATAAAAATGTAAACGCTAATACATATTCATTTGCACGTTCACATTTAGGTTCTCAAATGGATGGAGGAATTTGGAGAAGAGGACTATGCTCGATCAGGATTTGTTGCAACTGAGACAATCGAGCTGCCAGCTGGTCCTTTGCCAGACTTTTCTCACAGTATAGAGCCACACTTAAGGCAATTGGGTATGCCTACTTCTCTGGACAAAGGTGTAGTTACACTTTTGAAGGATTACATAGTTTGCAAGGAGGGACAGACTTTGACACCAGAACCAGCTAGAATATTGGTGAGTTTAATAAAATCTCATTTATCGCTTTATAAATTTCATAATTAGTTATGTTTCTAAAATATTTATTATGTTTTAGAAACTCTTGGGAAGACCACTGGCTACATTCAAGCTAACTCCTATTGGAGTTTACACAAAGAAAGAAGGTTACAAACATCTTGCTAAAGATGATATGGAAGGACAAGAAGCAGAAGAGATGGAAGAATAATTAATTAATATTGTTAATATGATAATTTGTACAAAGTATTTTCATAAGACTATATGAAATAACTCATCGAAAGCATTATATAGAGTGCTTGACTAGGTAAATGTGATAAGTTGAAACAAATATGCATAACAGCTTGTATAGAAATCGAATTTTTTTATTTGTAAAAAATAGTAATACATGTAAAAAATAAAAAATGAAATAATACAGACAATAGGTACAATTTTTTTATTTATTTGGAGATGTCAAAGTATTTATTTCATACTAAATTCAAGTGATTGCGACGATAATTTTATTTCGGGAAATTGTTTTGTGAATAAAAAATTAAATAAAAAATTGGCAGGATGTTAAAATGACTTGATAATTCATTTGGTTAATTAAAGTTTCAATAAGTGCCAAAGGAAAAAGTACATTAGAAAATTCTGCAAATGTGTAAGAATTTACTAATTGGCTTATACATGGATTTGTAATTCGTGCCACAGTACAATCGGATTAATGTAATCTCCTTGTATAGGAGAAAATATGAACTGCAATGTATAACTATTGGAAAATGATTTTCTACGAATAATGATAACTTTCAAAATGAATATATACTGTTAGTTAAAAGGCTGCCTAACGAATCTGTAAAAGATTATCCCTCTTAGTAGATTAGCATTCGATCGGATTAACACCCGTGCGCACATCTCGCATTATTCTTCAGGACGAAGGTATAGGCGTGCGTCGAAACACGAAGATTCAGTCTACTGTTATCCCGAGTCTTTAGAAGACAGCGTAATTAATACCTAGTTCAGACACACCACCTTTACGTGACAGACGAATACAAATTTTAAGACTTTATTTACACAAGAGTGAAGCATAATGGACGTGAGTAAAATATTAATAACGATATTCAATTAAAAATTATAAAATAAATCTCTGATAAGCCAGAATTTCAAATTCAGGTTTCAGCTATCGATGACATGAAGTTTTTCGACAGCCAACTGCTTTCCAACATTATGGATCAAAAAAACGACGAAGCGCAATCTTTGCTGCAAACATCAGATGATCTTCAAAACTTGGTTGACGATTCGGGTGCAACGCTGCTGCATTACGCCGCCCAATATGGAAATGCAACAATGGCTCAGTATTTAATAGACATGGGATGCAAAATCGACTCTGTCGACGAATCGGGAAATTCTCCCTTAATGTTGGCTTTAAAATCGGAACATGTGGATACGATCGAGATTCTGTTGAATGCAAACGCCGACGTGAACATCCGTGACGCTAATGGTAGAACTATTCTAGAATCAGTTCTTCAATCGGGAGTATTAACTCGGTCGCCGGAAGTCAAAGCTTTGTTTTTAAACAGAGTGAGAGTCATGTGTTCCGACGACGATACTCTGATAGCTAATAAATTGATCGAAGCTGGATGCAATCTCATCGAAGCTATCCATTTGAATCGTCCTGAAGTTGTGAAGGTAATGCTCGAAAAGGGCAGTTCTATTGAAGATCGCGACGTGAATTGCAATACAACGCTGCACGTAGCTGTCGAATTGATGAATTTGGATATCATAAAACTACTCGTACAGCATGGAGCACGCGTTAATGCCAGAGGTTGTCATGGAAGGACTCCTTTATTAAAATACGACATGAAGTTTGGAGACACCGATGCGAAGCTGAAAATTTTGAGGTATTTACTCGGCGAAGATGCGTCTCTCACGATACAAGACTTATTCGGCATGACTCCGCTTACTTTCTTACTTTGCGGCGCGGACAGAGAGACATTGCAAGTCGTAATGCAATACGGCGTGGACCTGTGTGGCTTTAACAAGTTTCATCAGAATCCATTGCACTATCTGATGGGAAATAAGAGTCCTAACGTTTTGGAAGCGATACTAGGTAGGCGTTTCGCAGTGAACGCTCGTGATTCTCAAGGATTTACGCCTTTGTTATTGGCAGTGCATAATTACGATTTGGAAAAAGTTGATTTTTTGTTGGAACATGGTGCTGACGTTAATGCTCAAAGTTCGGACGGTCATACGGCTCTTATTCTCTTGTTTATGAACAGACTGGAGGATGAGAAAAATATCAGTGGTATCCTTGAAATTCTACTGGAGCATGGAGCTGATGTACAAGCGACGTTCCAGTCGGGCATAACTATTTTCGATTTGGCCGAGCAGAATGACTACTTTTTCCGTATCAAACCTGTTATCACTAGATTGGCGATTTGCGAAGTGCTTGGCAAACCGATCGACAGATTCATTCGCGTCAAGATTAATTCTAATTTGGTTTTCCGTTATCATTACGAAAAGTGTAAGCTGCGGATAAGACAGCTGAGGTACAAGATTGTTCATGGGTCTGTGAGTCTGTTTAAACTGTTGTTCGAGAGCGAAGACAAGCTTGTTTTGTACGCGCGTAATCCCGAGTTTCAGTCGAAATTCACGCGTTTGATGGCAAAAGTAAATAATGTAGATGCATACATTTTAGAGACTTTGAGCAGGCGAGTTAATAAAGCTATAGAAATAGCCGAATTTAAGGAAAGGTCTGCTATCGCTATTTGTCGAATTACTGAGCTGCCTATCAGTACTTGTCACACTATCTTGTATAAAATTGTTGATTATTTAGATAATCATGATTTGGAAAAATTGCATAATTTGTAAATGGTCAAGACGCTAAATAAATTATTTATGGAGTGATTTTTTAATTGTACGGGCCAGTAATTTTACAACTATTTTGAAATGTACATTACAAAAATATTAATGAAAACAGTCGTTGAATTAAATATGACAAAAAATTTATAATATTTACCTTTATTTTACCTGATAATTCTATAAGCCCACATGATATAATAACCATCTTGGAGTGGATAAACGATAAAAGAGGGATATTATGAAAGATGCTAATCAAATCATTACATTCACTCGGCAATATATTTATATAAAATTTCACATTTTTTTATTACTTGAAAAGAAACAATAATATGTAGCTCAAACATGCCTAAGTAAAATGTAACACTTTATCGACATCGACACCTACAAGAAATAATGTCTAAATGACACAAGAAAATAGAAATGCATACATACATTTAAATCTATATTCAACTTGTAAACATTGTACCGGTTGAATTTTTTACTTGTTTTCTACCCAACTGAGTTAAATTCTTGAAATTTAACATTTTGAAACATCTCAAGAGCTTGATAACAAAGTGTTTTATATCATATGATTGGTTACTTAGAAAATCAGAATTTACAAAACTTGCATGAAATTTGATTACGTATTAGACAAAAAGAAATCTTATACTCCTTCATATATGTGCATATATTAGGTTTGCATCAGGATTAATGAATTAACCATAAAATATTTATATATAAATTAGTGAAGGTAAAAAAGACAATCAATCGACAGGTAATATTATGTTGCGATTGTTTAAAACGATAATTATAAATCAAACAAACTATTTGATTATTTTGATTTTATTTTTATTTGTAAAGTTTAATGACCAATAAAATTACAGAAATGACCTGCATTATATACTGTTATTTATTTAACATCATTTTTATTACTTATTTTCGAATTTATTTTCTAATATCGTGCATCGACAATAAAAATAAAAAATGCTGCCAACTGCATTGGCGGAATACTTCCTTGAAGATTTAGAAGAGCTTTTTTTTTAAAAAATCTTTAGTGTCTTTGATAATATCTTCGAATGCATTATTATTATTGAAAATAAAATTTTTCTATGTAATAGAAATGAATATGGTGATATAATTTATTAACTACAGGGAACTAATTACATTACCAACGTGTTGTTTTTAAGACTATGAAAAATTTAGATATGCCAAAGCAATTCTTTTAATTTTATAAATTGGTTGGACTTCATATGCATGAATGCGATATAGAAAATTGTTAATTAATGTTTATATGACTAATTCAGTCAGCTGTTTTAGCAGCTGACCTCACCATACAATTGTTAACGATCGCGCTGTAAACAATGAATGAGTCTCATGTGGTTGCACTTCGATATTTTCCAGTGGCATTTCCGACGCGCGATGTTTGATGACCGTTCGTGTTACGCGAGTAGTACTTTCGACATTCACAAAAATTACTTTCAGATAAGTTATAGCGTCATAATTTGTTTACAGATCTTTTCTCATCAAAAACTTCGTATAACCTCCTAATACATGTAACCGTAGTGACTAACTACGATCATTTTTAACTCTTTATGCTAATCGATATTTAGGCGCAGTTTTGCCTACCTACCAGTGATCGGCTCGTTGTTTGAAACTGTTCTAGTGCTCTAAAGAAACGAGCGAAAAAATTGATGTCGATCGTTCAACTAGTTACCGAATAATTTCGGAACAAATTTTTTCAAGGAGCAGTTTTGTCTAACTACCAGTCGGCTCGTTGTTTGAAACTGGTCTAATGCTCTAAAGAAACGAGCGGAAAAATTATGATGACGATCGTCCAAGTAGTTACCGAATAATTTCGGATCACATTTTTTCTAGGCAAGGTCTGCTTGTCTGAGCAGTTTTGTCTAGCGAAATGTCACAAAAAAATGACAAAAAAATCGAAATTTAGAGCTTAAGGCCCCCCCGGACATGTATATAGATATACAAACACGTGTAAAAAAGGGAGGCCTTTTTCTTCATGATTATTCTCTCATGAAACAAAATTGGAATTCGACAGATTTATGACAAATACCTTTTGGTATGTAGTTTGCGCTAAAGCAATTCCGGATAATTCTGTGCAGTCAATTAATCAGAAAAAAAAAAAATTAGAAATTGAATAAGAAATCCAGCTCTCATCGATGTAAACAAAACAAATGTGAGCGCGTTCTTTGTTTATTATTGATTTTATAAGCTGAATTTTGATCGTGACTTTTTGGATGTTTTTCTGATAAAACGGCTGCACAAAATCATTCAGAACTGCTTTGGCGCAAACTACATAGCAAAAGGTATTTGTCATAAATCTGTCGAATCCCAATTTTATTCCATCAAAAAATAATCATGGAGCCAAATTAAGCCGCATGTTTTCACACATATTTGTATATCTATATACATGTCCGGGGGGGCCTTAAGTAAAAAAAATAATCGTAGCTTTGATAGGTTGCCCACAGTAACGGCAATAAAAAGCCACTATGTTCATACGGAAACGAACATATCCACAAAATTTGAAAAAAATGTCTTGAAAATTGACAAAAAATGCCAAGTAATCATTTTTACAAAACAAAAAAAGGAAATATATACAGGGTAAACAGACACCATGAAAAATCGATTTTGAAAGCTTCTCATCAATTCAAATAAAAATATAAACCAAACTAGATGCAAAACATTTAGATCTTGCAATTCAAAAAGAAATTGATCTTCTAGGCCAAAAATTAAAAAAAATACAGTATAAAACAATTTTTTTTCAAAAATCGCCGTTTCAAAGCTTCCTTCAAGGAAGCAAAAATGTCAAAATGTTTAACTTTGTAGTTCTTCAATTGGCCACCTTCTGCGCTGCTTCGGTTTATCCCCTCCGATCGACGCATATTATGAATATTATGTCTATATGATCGTCGCAAAGTCGTGACGGAATCAGCTGTACTCTGTAGTTCACTGTACTTCGAGCTGAATACAAAACATTCGATTTCCTTATTAGAACATCTGGAAAGTTAAGCACTGAGTGTATTTTCTATTTGTTGGAAAAGCATTATCACAATTCCGAGTTCAGTCGTCAAGAAAATTAATCAACGACGCTTTTAGTTTTGTGCATTTGATCGATCGGCCAGTAAGATTGAACCTACGACAGCAGCATGGCGGTAAGGCAACTACTTTTGGCGGTATAAGATTTTCGCTAGTTGGTTGTAACCAAAAGTCGACAGTTATGCGAAATAATTTGGAGATTTTCTATGATTTCATTTCCGATATATGTTTGTTTACGCGATTTTTTTATGATGATTGGTCGGCCTTAACCCTCACGTAAAACGATTCACATTTCTGTTCCAGCTCATTGTTACAAAAGATAAGAAATGCTTCAATCCAATACTACTGGACTACATGAAAAAACAAAAAACCGGCAAAGACGCTGTATCTTTCATCAAAAATGAGAAGAACCTGCGTAATTTGGTAGACAGTACTGGCTCAACGCTATTGCATCACGCGGCTCTACTCAACTGTACGTTAGTAGCTCAATACCTCGTCGATCAAGGATGCGACGTCGATGCTCGTGACAACCTCGGTAATACTCCGCTGATGCTGGCTGTGAAAAAATGTAGCCAACGAACAATTGGCGTTCTACTCTCGGGCAATGCTGACATGTACGTTCTTGACGAGGCTGGGAAGCCTCTCGTTTGCTCGGCGTTACGTTCAAGAGTGGTAAGGGTGATCAAAATATTTCTCAATCACATTCAAACCATCTGCTCGAAAGATTGCAATAAGATGGCGCTGAAATTGAAGGAACTCGAGTGCACATTGCACGTTGCGATGTTGTTGAAGAGAGCCGACTTGATTAAATCTATGCTTGACTTTGGCTATTCCGTTGATTCTTACGATCGATATGGCGAACCTATACTTCACGCAGCTGTTGAGCAGGGAGATCTAGAGATGGTCAAATTACTTGTGGAATACGGCGCGGATATCAACGCTCCAGATTCGTGTAACAGAACGCCTTTGTTCAATTACCTTGGATCGAGAAATGAATTGCCACGCGAAATTGTACAATTCTTCATTGACAAGGGAGTCGATCTGAAGGCAACGAATAGCTTCGACGAGATGCTGATTTTTTATTTGATCGGAGTGGCAGATGTTAAAAGCGTGAAAATATTATTACCTTACGTCGATTTTTCCGAACGTGATCCAAAAGGTAAAACTGCGTTACATTGTTTGGCTTACAACTTCAATGACGGTGTCATTGAATTCGCTCGAAATCAACAGTTCGACGTTGATGCGCTTGATTGCGATGGGCAAACTCCGCTCATGGTTGCCGTAAAACAGAATTTATTGGAAAATGTGAAATTTCTGTTGGAACATGGAGCTGATGTTACTTTGGCAGATAATAATGGCGAAACTGCTCTAACCCTTGCTTTTACATCAGAGTTTCAAGTAACTTGCAACTCTGATGATATGACAAGAGTAGTTGAACTTCTTTTGCTATCTGGAGCGAATGCTCAGCAATTATTCAACGGTCGTAAAACTATTTTCGACGCGAAACCTCAGGAAGATTTGAACGAACTTTACAAACCTGCACTTGCAAATTTGGTCTTGAAGGAAGCAAGTGATGTGCCTATCATTGAAGAAATTCGTAGTAAAATTTCGAGTAACGACGATCTGAAGAATCTTTTTGATTTGTACAAAAGGCAGTATGAGAAATTGAAGAAAATCACAGTCGACGACACGGTCAATCTGCACGACATTCTCGTTGCAAATGAAGAAAAAATTACATTCTACAGAAATAATCCGCGGTTCGTTTCGACATTCAAACGAGTGATAAATAATAATAAATCTAACGTGAATTCGTATTATGTGAAAACGCTTTTGAGGCGTATGAATAATTGAACAAATCAGTGAATCTGAAGAAAAGTTTATCTCAATACTATTTTTATTTATTTAACTCAAATTGCACAAAACTTAATTTATTATAGTCTCGTGTCCTACCATGTGTGATAATTTTATGATAATTATTCTAAATCAATAAAATTTACAATAAATCTCTCGTTATTCATTTTTGTGTACCTTTAATTTTTGTTATTAACAGTTTCTGTAATATTCATATTTATTGGAATATTAATCAATGGTAATTTCTTTACAAATAACTACCGACATCTGATACCATGAATTTACTAGCAAAACGTTTACGTTTACTGTATAAGTTTTCTGAAAAGTATCTTAAGCCTGTAGCTGAATATGTGTAAAAAGTTGCTTACTTCCTGCTCAATATTTTCTAGTACTTCAATCAATTTATTTTTAGATTTCAGTTTTTTTCTTTTCTTCATCATTCATTGTGTATATTGAATTACATATAGATAAACCAAAGTTTGTTTAATTCTAATAATATTTACTGTATCTGCTAGGCCTCAAAGAAACTGCATGCACCTACTTGACGGGCCCGATGTTCGGAAAAATAATACTGGAATATATTATACATAAAAACAATTCACGCAGT